>JAPKLW010006534.1:2103-17171 GCA_026898455.1 Plectranthus barbatus | reverse complement strand
TGAATCACTAGTGCGCACTAACCAGTACTAAGTTGTGGGATTGAACTTGAAAACAACAGTTTTTGTTCTCAAACTCTTGATGGATTGATTTTCTTTAAACTTCGGTATTTATAGAGCTAGGCCCTTCTTCAGACAATATTCAATTCTGTCATAGTTAATTTGTATCTTGTGTTCAACAGTACCCGGAAAAGCCGTCCTATCAGTTTTTCAATAAACAAAAGAACTTGATAGGCCTCTCTGTGGATGATTAATTTTTTTGCCAAGAAATTGTCAAACTTGATTATTATATTTATACATCTATGTAGTGTTCCAGCCGTACTAGGCACGAGTTCTTATTTTTGATTATGAGTTTAATGCCATCTTGATAGGATCCAATCCTTCCTTAGGAACCAGTTTATAAGAAGATGATTCACTATTAAAAAGTGGCTCAAGCTAACGTTCACAGTTGATGTGTAACACATTTCACACTCGTAATATAGAATTGTTTTTAATTGGGCCTCCTATTATCCTAACATGATATCTGAGAAATATTAGTACTCTCAATGATGGGAGCTCCAATAATGTACTATTGTCAACAATTTGATATAAAATAAAAAAAAAATACATATTACGCGTGTAAGGGGGTGTTTCAAATGTATATGAAAGCCAAAATCACTTTATAATGAGAAAAAATCCCTCTTTTCACAAGGCAATTTAGTAAAAACTAAAAAGTATTGGATCCTAAAAATTCTATATAAAATCGCTAAGATGATGAACAAATACAAATTATATGTGATTATACATAAAAAATCATGGATTTTGCCTAAGAAATTATACATATTATGGAACATCTCTGTCGAACTTCAAGTCCATATCTGTTATGGTGAATTTATGAGAAATCAAAGAAGCTTCAACCCTTTTTCGAGTAAAACAATTTTCTTGCAAAAATTTTGGTGAGCACGTCTGCTATAAAACCACCAATTGGAATTTATCATTTGAAGCGTCTAGTTTATATCATAAAAAGATGAAGTCCAAAATAATCATTTCAAAAGTGTTTCTAATCGATTTTACAAAATGACTACTGTTCAGCGAAATTGCCTATATTTGCCTTAATGTACTTAGCATTTTCCAAAACTTTCAGCTCTCAGTACTCTAGGTATTTGACCTACTTGATACCATTACACAACTACAAATGACATAATATTTTAACACAATATTTATCTATGAGTCTTTTCTTCAGTTCGGTTTGATTTTTCGATTTTTTTCATTTCTTGCTCACCCCTAACTGGGATTGCCAACCTGATTAAAGCCAAGAGGATAGGGAGAAAAATCAAACTGCATCTGGCTGGACTTGAAAGAAAAGGAAAGAGGACGAGGAACGATGGGTTAAGAAGAAAGAAAAGAGAAGAATGATCAGTGGAATGATACTCCATGCTCCCACCATCATATCTCCTGGGATTCCTATGATTCAACACCCTGAAGATATAAGGTAGGCTACCTCGAGCTCATTGCAATATGCACTTCTTGCTGAGATCAAATATTATGTTCAAACTCAGGTTGAAGCATTAAGGGCAGAAGGTCATGAGGTTAAACTAAAGTTGGAGGAAAATGAGAAGAATGATGCCGAAACTGCAGAATTCGTCACCTCCATCAAGCAAACAGTGGAAACATTGATAGAAGCAGAAACGACCCAGTCACGATAAAACGTGAATAATTCAAAATATTATTGCTTACCGAAAAATCAACCCTAATGGGGATTTAAATACCCCAAAACCATATCTAAAATATCTTAAAGATATCTTTCCTAAATCAAATCAAATCAAACTAGGAAATAAATAACTTATCCTAAAATAACTCTACCAAATCTAAGAAAATAAATAACTTAAATTAAAATAACTTAATAATCAGAATCAAGCTACGCCCACGAAAGTAGGCTCATGCCCGTTCCCGCCTACAAGGGTGGAAGTCCCTTTCTTCGAGTTAATCTCACGATTCTGCTTCATATCAAACACTTTTTGATGTTGTTAAAAAAGGGGTAGAGAAGCGGAAAAATGAGGAAGAGGAAAGGAAGATGAGGAGAAGCAGAGAAGGGAGGCAGAAGAGGTTGAAAGGCTAAGGAGAGAAAAGGCATGGGAGGGATGCTCACTTCAAAGCACTAATGGAGTTGGCCGCTAAACTGTCTGATCTAAGGTCATCTTCATATGAGCAACCTCATCCTCCGTAAGTATGTAAAGTTTAAGTTTTTGAACTTTTTGCCTTTTCAGTTTTTGTATGTACTTGTAATTTCTCAGTATGAGTGATACGAAGTCGGTTACCATTACCAACGGTGACATGATCAGGCCCAGAATAGGCGGATAAATTGTCAAGGCCAGAAGTATCGTTGGAGATATGAGTCGTGGCACCGGTGTCCAAATACCAATCTGAGGAGGAAGTCGAAGAGATGTTGCAGTTGGCAAAGAAAGCTTTAGCAAGTTGGGCAGACTGCTGAGGACGAGAATTTTGCACGAAAGACCTGTCGAACCGGTGAGGACAATCAAACGCATCATGGTTGGTTAAGCGGCAAAAATAGCACCAAGGTTTGCGGCATTGCCTAGAGGAATTTTAGTTTCAACCACGGCCTTTGTTTGAATGATTCTTGTAAGACAAGTCACGAGGCTTTTTAGCCGCGTGAAAGGCAGTCGGCTGCAATGACGGGGAGAGATCAGAGGATTTCTGAAATAATTCATGACTTTGTGCGCGGGCGAGCAATGTATCGGGAAGCGGCTCTTGAGTTAGTTGTGCAGCGGTGAAAGTAGCGAACTCAGGACCCAAGCCGAGTAAAAACCAATGAGACTTGTCGGAGACGTCAAGAGAGCGCCCGATCGCAGCGAGTTGATCGTAGATGGACTTGTAGCGGCGACCATAATCAGCAACAGAAGAATCGCCTCGTTTGAGGGACAGTAAATCATCTTTCAAACTCAACTCTCTCGCTTTGGAGCGATGACTGTACGTCCGAGATAGGGCATCCCAGACTTCACGCGACGATTGGCGGCCGATGATTACGGCCATGGACTCCTCCGTCATGGTCGAAACTAAGAACAACTTGATAATTTGATCTCGCGAATACCACTTTGCAAAGTCTGGATTCGGTGAGGGAGCGGCGCCAGAGACGAACGGAAGATGTCGCAGCGTTGGCGGCCTCGAGCCATCAATAAACGACAAAAAATTCTGACTAATCAGGAGAGGCTCAATCTGAGCGTGCCAGAGCATGTAATTAGCGGCGGTAAGTTTAATATTTATCATGTGAATCATGGTGGAAAGAGGAAGAGTTGGTAGTTCGTCGGGGTCCAGTTGATCGGCCATGGCAGAGGCGAGGAGCGATCAGTAATGGAAAAAATATGGACGAAAAGTAGGGTTTTGGCCAAGGATTTTGTTGATACCATGTAGAGAATATAAACTCTAATTTCACTCAATCAATATATGATTTACAGGAGAAGTATTTATATACATGAAAGTAAATCTAGTCTAGAAAAGATAGAGATATATACAAATGGGTAATTATAAACATAGCCCCTAAATTTCTCTTTATAGCACCTAAAATTATTTAATTATAATTATAAATTATTAGACTATTTTGCCCTTAAAACCCCCAATTTAAATTGTCCTAACAAAATATAGGATAACACGTATGTTTGAATTGTTCATCTTCTACCTACAACCCCCACTCTTATGCAGTAAACTAAAAAAAACCAATTATTCTTATATAGGATGTCTTAATTCATTCAAAAACTCAATTCAACGTTTTTATTTTATAGTTGATTTACTTTTTCTTATCAATCTTATAACTAATTTCAATTTAGCACTGAAATGTCTTTACTGTAACTCAATTGTTTGCATATCGATGAACCAATCTTAGTCCATTGGGTTGAGTAGCATTCTAAAAGTTTTTAAAAATACGACTATTTTTAGTTCATCAACATTTATGCTTTCTAGATAACTATCACACAACAGTTTATATTTTGCCGTTTCAAATAGCCCGACTCCAAACAGATCTTCACCAATTGATTCTCTACCTTATATTCAGCCATTAATGTTGTCATTTTTTTAAAAAAATAATGTAATTTGCAACAGGCTGTGTACTCTAGTCAATATTATGTCCTCATGCAGCCTCCACTCAAATGCCCACCAACATTGACAGTTTAGCGAAGCATGACTGTAGATTTTTAGTGATAAAAGAAAGAAGAAGAGCCCCAAACTATTAGTTGTATCATCAATATGATTATTGCCTATACGTTGATTGTTACTTCACCGGCATTGATCGATATTTTACCAATTTATAAGATATTTTACCAATTTATAATTACTTTTTTGCAGTGCACGCAATAAGAATTGGGAATATACATAGTAAAATAAGAAAATTGTATTACGTTTAATTTGGGGATGGGCTATACACATTTTTATCTGATTTTTGTTGGGTTTTTAAAAAAATAAGGAGCTAAGGGTAAAATAGTAAAATAAAATTATTTTCAAAATTTAATTAATTTTGGAAGCTATGAAGAGAAAAAAGGGGCTATGTATAGAATTACCCCTAAACTATATACAAAGATATACCAAAGATAAGATAAATCTCAAGAATATCAACTACTTAATTAGTATGAGTATTTTAATCAACAAAAGATATTATAAGTATTGAAGCAACGTGTGACATCATTTTCTTGATTTGATAGGTTTTACCTCATAATTTATAATTTAAATGTCAAACAATTATCATTGTTTTTTATTGAGAAAAAAACTGTCAATATGTTATTGTTGAAAAAACTTAAGTTTTCAACCAATTACTTCTATTTTTCTTCGTCTTCGTAATTGATGTATCATAAAAATTATTTGTTAAATTATTAGATTTAACTACATACATTGTTGCATGTTTTACACATATTAAATTAGATAAACATTACATAATATCATATAAACATATTATCATTTACAATGTAAGAAACTAAAAATCGTACGATAGAGAGATACTACACAACTTGCCCCATATTTATACACACCTTATAAGGTCCATAATAATGATATCAAATTCAACCAAACTTTACGCCTATAATTTTGCATCTAAATTAATTTTGCACGGAATATTACATTAGATATTGTAAAAAGATATTAATACATTTTCATATAAGTACATCAAATTCTACTATGATCATAGATACATTATAAATACAATAGTTTTGCAGATAAAATTGATCAATAACTAAAATAAAACCTTGCATTATAAACTTCTAAATACATGTAATTGTCCGTGTTCGAAAATAATTCTTAAAAAATGTATATCGTGACATGTTTCAATGTTGACTTTGATCATGTTTTAATTATCGACCTTAATTTTTCTTGATTCATGACATAAGAAATTTTCAAAGAAAATTATCTTCATTAAAACATAAACTATTATCATAGATATGTTTGTATAGTGTTCCAGCAGTACTAGGCACGGGTTCTTATTTTTTATTATGAGTTTATGCAATCTTGATAGGATCCAATCCTTCTTTAGGAACCAGTTTGTAAGAAGATACTCACTATTAAAAAGTGGCTCAAGCTAACGTTCACGGTTGATGTGTGGTACATTTCACACTTGCAATATAAAACTATTTTTAATTAGGGCCTCCTATTATCCTAACATGATATCACATAAATATTAGTACTCTCGATGATGGGAGCCCCAATAATGTACGATTGTCAACAATTTGATATAAAAAAAGAACAATTACATATTACGCGTGTAAGGAGTATTTTGAATGTATAATGAGGAGAAATCTCTCTTCTCACAAGGCGGTTTTGTAAAAAAGTGTTGAATCCTAAAAATTCTATATAATATAGTATTTTAAATTAATTATTATAATCAATGCAATCATGCTACAGGAGATTTATTTAGTGTTGACACCTAAATATAACAAAGATGATGAACAAATACAAATTATATGTGATTATATATTTATGTAATGCACTGTCTTGCTAGTTGCTATGCCAATCAAATAGCAGCAATACTCCTTAATTTGAGATAAATAAATAAATGCAATCGCTATTATTATGCTAATTGACCAGCGTATCCGTCAAATTAATGCATTTTTATTTAAAGTATAAAATATGTGTAATTTGACCATTTGTAATTAATCATGGGAAACTCCTTGAAATTATCTGAATAGCTTAATCTATGGCATGGCATTTATTATATGCAGACGCAGATTTTTGGAATTATATAAATAAACATAATTTCCTCTTATTTCAGAGAAGATATGGGCAATTTTACAGCGTTATGATTATACGAAAAACAACTATAAAATAAGTTGTTTTGTCTCCTTACTGAAAAACCCATCTCCATTTCAATCAATTAAAAAAAAGAAAACCATAATTCAATCCGAAAAAGATGATCAATAGCAATGTTGTTTTGCTCAGCTCTCTAGCCCTCATGAGTTTCTTCTGCATCACCTTCGCCTTCGATCCTTCTCCCTTGCAAGATTTCTGCGTTGCAGATGCCTCAAGCCCGGGTAACTATTTGCTTCAAATTAATTTATTTTCTGCGTATATTCAAGATGAAATAATAATTTCATAATTGAATAATTTTGATTTTAAGGTATGTTGATTAATCTATATTTTTCAGGATGCAAGGACCCTAAATCTGTCACCGCCGACGACTTTTTCTACAGCGGGCTGAATTTGCCGGCAGACACATCCAATCCATACCGGGCCGGGCTGAAAGTAGCCCGGATTCCAGGTCTGAACACTCTGGGTTTGACGATGGCCCGCCTGGATTTCCTACCAAATGGGTTTATCCCACCACACTATCACCCCAGGGCTACTGAGATTCTGACGGTTCTAGAAGGTTCCATGGAGGTCGGATTCATCACCTCCTACCCTAATTACGTTAATATTGGAAAAGTCCTTCAGAAGGGTGACGTCTTCGTCGTCCCCGTGGGGCTCGTGCATTACCAGCGCGCCGTCGGGGCGGTCAACACCGTTGTTTTGTCGGCGGTGAACAGCCAGAATTCCGGCATTGTTGAGGTTGCACAAAGTATTTTCGGGGCGAAGCCGCCGATCAACGCCGATTATATCTCCGGCGCGTTTTTGTCGGTCTTGGATAAGAAGACTGTGGAGCAGCTCCAGTCGAAGTTTTCGCCCTCGTATTAAACTTTTTGAGATTGTTTATGAAATAATTTATAAAAATTTTAAGATTGTTTATCGAAATGTTCATGATTCAAATACGACAGTGGTCAGGACAGGAAAGCATGCATTTTTCACACTCAAATGCAAGATAAGCTTGAATATGTACTTGGGAAAACTTTTCTGCTTCGTGAATTATACCCAATATTTTATTTTGTTAATTAAAAATATTTTATTATAAAAAACACCTCAATATTTCTCTTATTATTGAATTTCACCGTGATGTTTGATTTTGTTATTAAAAATAACCTCAATCATCAATCGTGTTAAAATTTTGATGAATCGCAGAATCGTACATTAATAATGCATGACATTTTCTTTTTTGGTATATATGTGGCATATATTTTATTAAAATCAACGTACGATTCATCAGAATTTTAACATCATTAACGATGTAGAGTATTTTTAATTGATAGAATCTAACTTAAGGGTATAATTCATTGATATGAAAAACTTTAGTATATTTTTGTGGAGGGTATTTTTAAGTTGTGGAAATATTTTCAAATACTCATTTTCATGGAACACATATAAAAAATACCCACTTTTTATAACACATATCAAAAATACCCAAAAGTACAAAATTTTACATGGGGAAGTGGTTTTTGCCAAATTTGATTCAATCATTGTTTACATGATAATGCTATGATTACTTAAAATAGATTTTCTAATTAAGATATTAGTTTAAGATATAAAAAAAATTGAAAATTCTTATTATGTAATTTCAGTCCGGTTCTGTTTCGGGTCTGATCCGGGTCAGACTCGTGAAACATACCGGAGCCGACTCAATAATAGGGGCACACGACACGGAACTGACTGGAACCGACCCAGATCAGACCAGAAACCGACCCGGTACCAAACCGAGTCGGTATCTGGTCTGATCCGGGTCGGTTCCGGTCAGTTCCATGGTTTTTTTGTTTTATATGTTTAATTTTTTCTACTTTTTTCACGCACTATGGTCCAATAAAGTCATAAATAATCTGACATGAAAATTACATGACCATCGATTATTTACATACATTATATGTGCATTATTTTCCCAACTTTTTACATACAATATTGGTCAAATGAGCTCAAAGTATATTGACATGAATAATGCATGACAAACAATTTTCTTTTTTACTACATGAGTGGATGGTAATTTTGCGTACACTGCAATGCAGATGAGTAAATGGTCATTCACTGTATTTGACAAGTTCAATTAATTCATGAAAATAATTAAGATTGGTTTGTTTATAAAATCCAATTCATTTGCAAAAGACGAAGCACACACATTCACTATATCTTCCTTCCTTATTCTCTCCTTCCTCTACAGATTCAATTAATTTTCTCATTTCCCTCTTTTTGAAATGGATAATTGGTGCACTATATTTGTTCATTACAATGGGCAATTTGATGATTCATCCAACTACTTGGGTGGAGAGGAAAGGTTGGTTTACATCCCAATGACCAATCTTTCCATGCAGTATCTAAGAAATAGTATCCAGTCGCTTCTGGATTCCGAAAATATTCAACTTCAGTGTAATCTCTATTATACAGCCCAGAGTCGTAGTGGAAGAAAAGTAAGATAGTTGTTGGCGATGGATCTTGATCTGCAGCGGCTTTGCTCTGTTTTTTCAGAGTCCAACTTTATGTTGTTTTCAACAATGTAATCAACATTGGTGTTGGGAGTTCTCAGCGGGAGCCATCCCCGTACAGACCGTTCATATCTTCCTTTAGTCCACCGTCGAATGCTACTTTCGGTCCATGTTCGGAGGACCTTCAAAGGTTCGATTCTTCTATGTTCTTTCATCAACCTTACGAAGGTGGTGCAAGCAGGAGTTCACATATTCCCGACTTAAACGAGGGTGGTGGTTTAGTGGAGTCTGATGATGACGATAATGAGGAGGAGGCTGAAGACTCGTCTGAGTCAAAGGATGAGAATTTCAACTAATCTTTAATGCATTGTACGGTGGCTGAATTTTCTGTGTAGGTGCAATCTGTTGGTGGTATGAATGCTTTTGTTTCAAATATTTTGCCGGCTCATCATCTACCTGAAGGTCTGGAAGTCCAATTAAATAATTGGTTACTTCCAATCATTCCATTGGATACTTCTGATTCACCCGTCCTGTAAGACGTCACAGCCATACTGGACCAGGAGTTGAAAGAGGGTGCCATATTTTGGAGCAGAGATGATCTGCTCGTTGTTGTTGGTCTCTGGCATATAGAGCAGAGACAAGAATTTAAAGTTGCACGGTCTGATAGTACTCGTGTTGAGTACAAGTGCAAACGAGATGAGAGTTGTTCGTTTCTTATACGTGCTACGTGCAAAGCTCACTGTTGGATTGTACGCAAGTTCAAATCTATTCAGAGTTGTAGGATGAATCTTGTTGGAGTTAGTGCATGTAATGTTCGTTCAAAAGCTGTGGCTGCTTATTTTGCAAGGAAGATGCGTCGGCAAGGGTCACTCATCAAACTGCATGAGATTATGGCCGAGCTGCAAAGAAGTTTTAGCATTCGTACGACTTATGGTTCTGCGCTAAAAGCAAGGAACGCAGCCCTCTCGATGTTGTATGGTGGTGTCGAAGATTCTTTCAAGATGCTGTCGAGGTACCTCGAGGTACTTGTTCAATATAATGCGGGGACACTGACAGATCTTGATATTGCTCCAGATGGACGTTTTCGCCACTTGTTTGTGGCACTGGGTGTTTGTCGAAGTGCTTTCGAGTCTTCCCTGAGATAGGTTATTGTTGTCGATGCTACTCATTTGAAGGGAAGAAACAAAGGAGTTTTATTTGTTGTTGTTACCAAAGATGGTAATGAACAGATCTTCCCACTTGCCATCGGTGTTGGTCCGATAGAGAATGACGAGTCTTGGATTTGGTTTATGACTCGACTCTGGATGGCTTTTGGCTGCAATGATCAATTATTGATCGTATCCGACCAACACATTAGCATTTCGAATGCTATGAGCGCTGTGTATCCAGGTACCACACACGGACTTTGTTTTTATCATTTTCAGAATAAATATAACCAGCTTCCGTCCGAACATTGTCCCGTTGTACCATCGTGTTGCGTATGCGTATCGGTCGACTATATTTAAGCAGGCTATAGATCAAATGAAAGTTTCAAATCCAGCAACATACGACAAGTTAATGGATGTCGGACCTGAAAAGTGGGCTAAATCAGAGTGTCCTGTCCGCCGGTACTATCCAATATACTCCCAGATGGACGATGTCTCCTAGTATCCCGGAAATCCCCACTAGAAGAATATGCTTGATGCCTCTGACGAGTGCGTCTACATGACGGTGTAGCTGTCTCCGACGGTGATCCTCCATCTGTCTCCCCACCAGCTCCTCTCCCAACCCGTCCTGCACCCCGTCCAGCACCCTCTTCTGCACCCCATCCCGCACCCCGTCATGCACCCTGTACTGGATTCTCTGGCAGTCAGAACTGTACCCCAATCGGATTGTCCATCTCCGCAGAAGTAAAATACAACATCTCCTTCTCGGAAAGAGAAGCCTCCAAATTAGAACTCACTTCAAGCTGTGAATTAAATTACTAACAATTAGAAAAATATTAAAGGATAATCTAGATAGCCAACAAATTACATACCTCATCTTGAACAAAGAATTGCCCCCAATCAACCGTATCCGGCCTCGAAAACTCCCATTTCATAAATCGAGGGAGTGCATCAGGCCTTCGCAGAATAGCGCAGACACGACCCAACTTAGGAATGGTCTCATAGGCCCACACCTACAAAAAATAACATAAAATATTTCACTGTTGTAGGTGGAATTAATTAAAAATTACATTATAATGGATCCGCCTAAAATAAAGCTCCCACCGGTGATTCGATCTGCTCTGGTTGGGGCAAGGTCCAAATAATAAAATAAACACTGAAAAGCATATGCCCCCCATGGAAATGAACCCCACCTACCCAAATCCTCAATTAGCTAGAACATATACCCAACTCTCAATCTTTCGTTTTTCGGAAAGTCCTAAAGCAAAATTCCAAGCTGCTAATAAATTAGTCACCCTCAAGTACAAACCCTGATTAGTGCGTTCTATTTTTTTATCCCTAAAAATCATCAATAATTCTCTAGCGCTAAGATTCTTACCCCCACAAACTGTATGAAAAACCGAAGTGCTTGAAGGATCATGATCGGCACAGGGATTAAAAGCACTAGAACCAAAAACAAATCATGTAACTAATGCAAATTCACGCACTCCAAATTCTATAATCTGCCCATTAATAAAAAACCATAAAGCATTAGGGGATTCACTAGTAATTTGAAAGCCTAATAGGTCGATTAATGGTTGCGATGCACTAGGACCATTCTTTTTCCAAGTTAATAAGTTACCAAACGGCCCATTAATAAATTGATTAAACAACCCTTGACCCCCTATTGAATATAATGTATCATTAATAGTCTCTAAAAAGGTCACTTTAGTGTATAAGTTCACTTTAGTATTGAAAGCCTAATAGCTATTCACTAGTAATTTGAAAGCCTAATAGCTCGATTAATGGTTGCGATGCACTAGGACCATTCTTTTTCCAAGTTAATAAGTTACCGAACGGCCCATTAATAAATTGATTAAGCAACCCTTGACCCCCTATTGAATATAATGTATCATTAATAGTCTCTAAAAAGGTCACTTTAGTGTATAAGTTCACTTTAGTATTTAGACCACGAAAAGAGGGTCTAATCCACTGTGGCTGCACAAATTGTAACAATTATGAAATATTCGCCAATTTAACATGTAATTTAATTCAATAAAATACATAATTCACCAAATTCAACTAAATACATAATTCAAAACAATTGCAACAAAAATTAATTCAACAAATTCCACCAAATTTCATTCGAATTAATTCAACAATTATTAAAGAATTCCCAAATTTCATTCGGCCAACAAATAGTGAGCAATTTCATTCGGCCAACAAATTCCCAAATTTCATTCGAATTAATTCACCATATTCAAAATAAAATAATTCAACAAATTCCCAAAATTCAATCGAATTACACACACGAAGTCCATTTAAATAATTCAACAATTTCAACCAAACAATTCAATAAATTAATTCAAATAATTCGGCATTATTGATTCCAAACATGTAAATAATTCAAATTTAATATACACCCATTCCATTCTATGCATACAATCATTCAAATTTACAAAATTTTAAGAAAAAATTCTTCTTCTTTTATTCGAATTCTAAATCGACATATTCGAAAGAAAATTTGGAGGAGTGGTATTTAGGAATTTACTTGTTGGTCGGCCATGTGTTTTTAACAATTGGAATTGGTGGTTTCGAATGGATGGGCAGTCGGCTTCGTGAGTTTGAAGGGGACCAGACCAGATTTCGTGAGCAAATGGGGAAAAATACATGTTTTCGCGTGTTCAAATAATTTTTTTCAAAACTTTGACCGGGTCGGTTTCGGGTTTACACGCGGATCCTGTTGGATTTTGAGCAGGTTCGGGTCTGATCTGATTCCAGTCGGTTTCATTATGATCAAAACCGACCCGACCCAAAAATGGTGTGATCCGGGTAGGATCGTGGTCTGATCCGGGTTTGATCCACTTTTTATTTTTATTTTTTTCCGAAAAACTAATTTTCCAAATAATTTCTAACTCACTTTTTTTTTTGCACATCAGAATATTTCCACTATTTTAAATCATAAGCTAATAAAAATTAAATCAAAAATCATTGTTGTTTGAAAAAATAGACTGACATGTCTGAAAAGTGTACTTTGGGTATTTTTTATATGTGTTATAAAAAGTGGGTAATTTTGATATGTGTAATAGTCTAAATGGGTATTTTGAATTTCTCACTCTTTTTAGTTTATAAAATAAAATATTAGGGTATAATTCAAGATAAAGAAAATAATATACTCCCTCCGTCCCACGAAATTAGTCTCATTTGCCTTTTTTGTCCGTCCCATCTAATTGTCCCATTTCCTAAAATGGCAAACTTTTTTACACTCATCAATAAAATATTAATTCCACTACACTCACTAACATTGGTTATCGTGCCAAACCCAAATGGGACTAATTACATGGGACGGAGGGAGTAGTATTTTTCATAATTGACCAATACTTTAGATTATATTTTATAGTTTTACCATATATATGTACAGGGATGATCCAGTGAGAACACCTCTTACCGTGAGAAATAAGAACAAATCATCGTCATTGATTTTGATGAATGTACGCTCAAGATTTTACCAAGATTTTCGGTCATTTTATCTTAAAAAACCTGCATTATAGGGTATTTTTGTCATTTTTTACTTATTTAAGATTTTGTTTGCATTTCAGCCTCGACATACATTATATATCTAACAAACATGCATTATATACCTAACATTCCTAATATATCTAACAAACATCTTCCTGCATTATAATATGGTATTACTCTTATTTGAGAACAATATTACTATCATTATACGATATTACTTCCTGCATTATATATGGTATTACTTTTATTTTAGAGAAAAATTATTTTACTTTCATTATAATGTGTATGTTATTACTATATAATGCATAACAAGTGCAAATATAATGATAAATGATGATTTCGCTGAAAAAAAATAAGTTGCATTTTATCTATCATATTCTGCATTATATACTATAACTTCATGCATTATATTGTACAACTGCATTCATTATATAAGAATTTGTGTACTGTTACGAGAATTATGCATATAATCACTAATTTTTATTTTTACGATGATGTTTTAATCGAAACTATATTGTGTTACTTTTATTTTAGAGCAAAATTAGTTACTTAAATTATAATACATAAGTTATTTGATTTGTGCATAAGCTTAATAATTTTCATTACTTACATAGTTTACTCCCACTAAACATGTGCAATAGAGATTTAGTTTAAAAATAATAAAATCATATTATTTGGTACGTCAAAAAATAATTTAAATTATGAGAATTATGATATTTATAATTTTAAGAGAGAAAATAGAACTATATGTACTAAATATAAAATATTCATATCAAAATTGATATGGAAAATATCTTAATTAATATAGAAAATAATAAATAAGGAAAATTCTCTAATCTTTTAGATTGAAACATATCTATTATTAATTTTATCAAAGATTCTTGTTATATATAAATTCTTATTCGTGCATCAAACTATTTAAAATCATTGTTATAATGAATATTTGAATGTTTATCATGTGAACCTTATTTTTAAGGTGAGTCGATACTCCGTGGACCGCATTATTTTGACATCGACATGCAAATATTCATTATATACCTAACAAACATACATTATATAATATAATAATATACATTTATATAATATAACAAGAAAACTACATAATTAAAAATAAGTAATGTATGATTAACATTTTTAACAACTATAATATTTTCTATAGTATGCAAAGATAATGAATTTTATGTTTTTTTTGTTGATCTCGCATTAAAAAACATATTGCATTTTATCTATCATATTTTGCATTATATACTATAACTTCATGCATTATATTGTGCAACTTCATTCGTTATATAAGAATTCGTAAACTGTTACGAGAATTATGCATATAATCACTAATTTTCAATTTTTGCGATGATTTTAAAATCAAAACATATGCAAAAGAGATTTCGTTTGAAAGATAATTAAATTACCTTTAATTTGATATATGATACAAGAAAAAATAATCCAAATCGAAGGAGTTATGGTCATTTAAAGATTTATGATGATTTTAGAGGAGAGTATAAAAATATTACAAAACTACCCTTTAATACATGACGGAAATTATTTAGTCTTGAGCATTGGATCACCAATTTGGATGGTCGAGATTGGTTCTTATATTCACAAGGTAAGGAGAGTTCTCATATGATCACTCTCATATATATATATATATATATATATATATATATATATATATATATAT
>JAPKLW010006533.1:0-17172 GCA_026898455.1 Plectranthus barbatus | reverse complement strand
GATCCATATGTTCAGAATGATTGGCATGTAGAAAAAGATAGTTCTAACAACTAACTAGAAGAAAATGGTCAAAATTCGAATAATGGATTATCAATGCATTGTGGGAGTACTCAACATTGCTTGCTCAAAACTTTCTAGGAATTTTAACCAAGAATTTAGTGAAAGTCAAGCCAAGTTCTGATAGTCAAGTGAAGCAATTGATATCTCAGTATACTTCCAGATGATCATGTTATAAAATGCACATATTCCTCCACAGATATACATCTATCAACCATAATGCATGTCATATACAGTGGAGTAGAATATATATATAGTGGAAAGCTCCTACAAAAGGAAGAGATATTTATGTAGGATTTGATTACTTACAATAGATAATAGAAGTGCTCAAAAATTAAAAATATTGCTTACCTTTCCAATACATTGTCCAACCCAGGGACAGTGATGATCAAATCTTTCCACACAGTTGTCACAAATTGAACAGTGTGAGCAGCGGGGAGGCCTGTACAACATGCAAGTGTCACAATATTTGACTTTCACAGTTACTCCATTAATTATAACTTCTTTTGTACGAGGCAAGCGAGGCATTTGGCCAGAGCCCAATTCCATACTATAGTCATAACCTTCTGGTTCGGGAGGTTGAGCATTGCGAGGAACAATACCAGGATCCCTCCCAGAAGTCAACAGAAGCAGAACCAAAACCTGGAATAGCCCATCAAATAGGCAAATATAAATTATTTATATGATAATTTTTTCATTTATGTAAGAACTTCCCCATAAATTTTTATGTCTTCACCCAAAAAATGCAATTCTACCTTCCCATGGCACACATAATCCAAACAACAAACTTTCGTTTTATATGACACACCTAGTCTAAAGTCTGAATATCTATTCCAGTATGTTTCCATTACACTTACTTTGCAATCAAAACAATAATATTTCTACAGCCAAGTATCAAGATTTTCATACGAAATATCCGTACTTAATATCCCTTTCATGAAAGTCCTCTGGAGCCATAATTTCCATCCTTGTTCAATGAAATTCAGTTCTTTAGGCACATGGGGAGTGCCTTTAACCAGTTTATACCGGAACACTCTTCAACTACAACATATTTCTGTCTACTTTAGAGTGAGCTTCAACAGTTTTTCATTTTTCATCACTATTCATCAATGTCCTCTTAAAAGCAACTTATGAAATTTCGTTCTAGCCCTTAATATAGAATAGGATGGGACCCTAACAAGATATCAGTCCGTTGATGTTGTTGAAAAAATAAGACGATTTCAGGAAGGATACGCTTCGAGGAGAGAGATCATGTGTCAAGGGTAGTGGTAGGACTAGATTTAAGAACAACAAGACAATGCAAGTTGGTTTTCAAAGAACTATCAAGTAACAGCTGGAGAGAATTTTCCAATTCATCACTGGAGTCATGACTCATGGCAGATAATGGCAAGAAAAACCAACCTAATCCAACTAAAAGGAGGCAGGACTAATAAAATCATTCCAGACAAATGCAAGACTTTAACATATGAAATAGAACTTACATATACTGTTGAAACAATAAATACAACCATAATTGCAATCCCCCAATCACCAGAAAAATCATCCATCAATTTTCTTGCAACATATACGCAGAAAACAGCAGCAGGAGCAACTATAAGAAATACTGTCAGAAATACTGATCTTATATCTGGCCCAAAAATCAACCTTCCCCCAAAACAGAATTTCTGCAAGAAAAAAAATGATCAAACAACCAGCTTCAGAAGGATTACAAACAAAACGATCATATCTTAAACCAAAATTCAATATGAAGGTCTCAGATTATAACTCTAGCGTAACGCTCAACCAAAAAAAAGATCAAAAGAAGAATAAAACCCAAATTCTCTAAAATAAAACAGAAGAAACGGCACAGAGTAATCGGAGTTACATTACTTCCCTCCCAGGCCTTGTATCTCCGGACAAGCTCCCCCGCGTCCTCGGCGGCGTCACCACCGGGAGCCACTGAATTCATCTCTCTTTACCCTCCCCTTGGAATCAGGTTTTCAGTTCCAACAAACTGCACCCGAAAAAAATCCTCTCTCTAAACAAGAGGGAAGCGAAGTGCAAAATGATGGTTGCGAATAATGAATTGAATTGTGGTGCGAAAAGTCAGCAGAGAAAATGAATGGAACTGAAAGCGTATGCATTGAATAGTCGGACTCGGTTTAGGGAAGTCTTCGATTAAGTTCCATTGTTGACAATAATCACCGACGTCAGACTCCGGCGACTGAGCCGCCGCCGCCGCCGCTGGGTGTGGGCGGGGAGAAGACCGATATGATGACGAGGTAGTGAATAAGTATTTAATAATTAATATTTATAGCTCACCAAAATTGTGTTTTTTATGTAGCTTTTTAAAATAATCTTGCAAATATTATTTCTTATTTTAGCAAAATAATTTATAAATGTGTAATTATAAAAGCTATTAATCAATCCAAATATATTTATATTATATCTACTTTTTTTTTCTCACCAATCCAAATATATTTATTATATTTTAAACTCATAATTTATTAAATATGAATAAAACGCTTATTTGGTATGATATTAGTTAAATTGTTTTCAATAATTGTTTGTAAGGATAAATTGAGAGAATAAGAAATAATGATTAGTCATTTATGTGAAAAGTTATGGTTGTATTTCATGATGGAGAGGGAAAAGTACAAATTAATAGAAAATTATCCATTAATTTAAATTTGAAAAATAAAATCTTATTTTAGATTTTAAAATTTTGATTTAGTACCAACAAATTCTAAAATTCATAATCCAAATTTGTTTCGATTGAAAACAAGTTTTTAATCTTAAATTAATAATAAAAATTATCTTTTAAATTCGAAATTGCTCAGTCATTTACTCGTAAGTCCATTAAATAATTTGGTATAATGGTGAAAAAAAAATAGTAATGTATAGTTTTTTTATTTTATTTTTTTATCAATGATAATTTAAAACTGACAGGTGGGCAGTGGCAAGTATAAAATAAACTGTTAGGTGCAGTAGATAATAATTTTAATAAATAATTGCATTAGTCAAATTCATATCTATAAGTTTTTGATGTGACTGCACAATTATAATTAAATACTAAGCTATGCTGTTCCAATTAAATACATTGTTATGAAAATAATAGAAATACATACCAAAACAATTATCTCCAAAGTCATATCAAATGGATTTGTTGGTTTATTATTAGAAATTTAACTTGCTTGAGAAAAGTTATCATATAATTAAATATGAAATGTTATCAATTTACCTAAAAAAATAATATAGTTATTATTAAATTCTTAATTCAAGACTTAAAAAATCTTTATACTTTCAATGCAGGATTAATATCAAAATTTTGGATTGAGGATTTTATAATCGATTGGGTTTGGAGTTGTTTTTAGATGTGTTTGGAGATTTTTATTCATAGTTAGAGTTGACTAATATATGGGCTTTAGCCACCTATTTAATATTTGTGGCCCATGGTTTGTATGATTTTTTTTTTTATCGTTTTGGAGCCCAATTTCATGATACATTTCTCTTTTTCATTTTGATATATTGGGTTTAAGAAAGAAAAATGTTTCGAAAGATTTAAGAAAACAAAATTCATAATCGACTCAATATAAGATCATTCGAGATTTCTCATCAAGTAATTTTATTTATAATAAATTCCTCAACGCAGACAAATAAACATAATGTTTCAACAACGGCCAATTAGATTTAAATCCCCTACGAAAATTATAATTTAAAAAAAAATAGAAAAAAGGTATAATCAATTATAGGTAGGGGTGTGTAAGGTTTCCGAAACAGTCAAACCAAATTAATTGGCTGGTTTAAGAGCAGTGAATTGGTCGGTTTAGTTTGAGAAATTTTAAATCGGATGATTTGGTTTGGACATGTATTATCACACAATTACAACATGTGCACTGACTCATCAACCACGTCGCATGCTACGTGTGCACCACGTCGATTGGACCGACCACGTCGACAGACCACTTGTCAAGCTCACAGGCTCATTTTGTTAGCCCAAAAAATAAGGCACGAGCGGGCCAAGCCAAGCCCAAGGGCCCAAAGACCACCCAAAGATTAATTGCCAAGAATCGAGACCGAGCCGGAGCCAAGACCAGGACTGTGGTCGGGGTCGGGGCACGGGTGCTTGGCGCTCGGCCAGCACCTTCGCTGAGGATGAAGGCTGAGGCGAGCGGCGGCGGCGGCGGGCGAGTTATTAGTGTAATTAATCCATGTGGGACATTATTTATCACATAACAATTTTATGTAATAATCTCACCAACCGTATCACTTCGTGTACTCATTTTTCACTCACCGAAATTCAAATTTGAGAAAATAAGTATACCATGATCATCTACTCGTTGCGTAGATTAATTTGATAACGTTTAATTTTGACAAAATTAAATATTTCATATCAAGAATTTAAAAAAAATATCAAATTTCCAACAATCTCCCATAAGTGGAAATGCCGACACTATAAGAAAAATGCGAAACAACAACGGTTAAAAAATATTGTCGTATGGCATTTTGAAGTGTTGTCGTAGGTGGTGTTGTTGTAAGTTGGTACTGAAAGACAACGGTTTTGAAACCATTGTCGTTTCTAAAAAAGACAACGGGTTTAAAACTGTTGTCTTTTAAACCGTTGTCTTTTCTCCAACATGAAAAAAAAATTAAAATGGAAAAGTGGGGTATCGATCCCAGTACCTTATGCATGATACGTAGGAGCTCTACCATCTCAACTACATACACAAATTATATAATTTCTATATCATTTATAATTATAATTATTAATATGTCTTTAATCTAAATCAAATAAATTAGCACATATTTGTTTTGTCATTTTATATTTTATAATTAGTCTAAAAATCGAGGTATTTTTTAAACACTTCATGTATTTTTTTGAATAATCATTTAAACATATTTAATTCACCTGACATACACACATGTTTCAAAGGTATTTCAAACCTATGATCTTTTGGTTATCGGCTAGATGGTTTTACCACGCACAATTATTATTGTAGTAGCTAGAAATATGGATAAAATCATCTACTCTCTAATGGTATTTTATTTTATATTTAATTATCTTGTTTCCTAAATTTAGTTATTATTTTTACAAAAATAAAAATTAAGTATAAAATAATATAGGGAAACTATTAAATACACCAAATGTAACGTTTAACTCTTCAAAATATTACACAGCATTTTTATCAATTAAATATGAATCACTAGAATTTAAAAACAAATTAGAATAACAACACACAAATACAACTGTTGTCTTTTCGATAAAAGACAACACGTAAACAACAACATTAGTATAAAGCTGTTGTCTTTTCGATAATAGACAACACGTAAACAACAACACTAGTGTAAAACTATTGTCTTTTAGCGTATTTTTTAGCAACTGTTGTCTTTTCGATAATAGACAACACGTAAACAACAACACTTGTGTAAAACCGTTGTCTTTTAGCGTATTTTTTAGAAACTGTTGTCTTTTCGATAATAGACAACACATAAACAACAACACTAGTGTAGAACCGTGCATATTATTTTACTAAAAGACAACACTTTTATTTACAACAACACTTTTCAACGAAAAGCGTTGTCTTTTAAGTGTTGTTGTTCAATATTTTTCTTGTAGTGCGAAATGCATGAATACATAACCACTCAGTTTTCGAGAAATGTTAATACACCTGAAGAGGTAGCTTGTGACTTTGAACATTTTATCTTCAATGTCATTGAGTGCACTAGCGACTTAGTGGTAAGAATATCTCGAACTATTCTCCCATAGTATGCACCGAGTCAACAACATTGAAATTGTAATGTCTCAATCTCCATTCGTTCTCACGTTTGATTCCATTTGGCCTTGGAAATCCCCTTTGGATTCATAAGTGTTCATTTGAAGTGGTCCCATCTTCCACTTATATAGGTGACCTCTAATTTTCGAGTATCCTGTCATACTTAACCCCTACAAGGTTTTAGGAGTAATTAAAAGTCGTTTAGACTTATCCTATACCACATTCAGGTCTATAACACATCAGTTGCTCATTTAGGGATGAGTAGATAATATCATCTTCAAAGCATCACCACTATAGAGGATATTAACTTGTCGGTATTATAACTTGAACTTGTATAGCTTAGTTTTTTCATTGAACTTAGTTATTGGGATCCCCAATCATCTAGGTTGGGTACCACTATACTCATTCTATTTGTGGATTTCAATCTCAATCCCTTTAATAATTTATCTTTTGGTCTCAATTTAATTCTTGACTAGCGGATCCACTAAATTTATCTATTGATTTCACACAATCAAAAGATATTACCTTAGAGTTTGAATCTCTCTCAAAGTCCACAAAGTATTTTATACACCTTTCCACCACAAAGAATTAGAGAATATTCAATTCAAAATAGCATGATCAATTTCTCTTGTTAATAATTCATAAGTTAATTTTTGAAGAATTATGTTCAATGTCAAATTTAGCTAATTTAAATGAAGCATCCCTTATTTATCATCAAATTAAAATTGATCAATTCACCATGTCACATCAAAATTGTGGGCATCAATTCAACGAGGAATTTTACCATGCTCATAATCAAACATTAATTTCACACAATTGGGCATTTATTTCATAACCTTACAAAATGACACAATTGTATCATCAATCACTTTGAACCACTATAAAATTCTTTATTTCAATTAATAAAGCAACAACTTTATTACAAGGAAATCAAAGTTCAAAGTCTAAGCAATCAAGTTGTCATCATCCCAATTGTCTTCATTGTCTTCCACAACTTATACAACAAGTTTGCCTTTGCCCTTATTCTCTGGCTTAGTGCGTTGGCTAGACATGTGGCCAAACTAATCACATTACAACAATGTCCTTTGAATTTAGGCTCAACCATAGGTTTCTTGCCTTTGTTCTCAACATTTGGCCTCTTACGTTTGTTAGAAAAACC
The DNA here is from genome assembly GCA_026898455.1 of Plectranthus barbatus. Lineage (NCBI taxonomy): Eukaryota > Viridiplantae > Streptophyta > Magnoliopsida > Lamiales > Lamiaceae > Plectranthus > Plectranthus barbatus. Next base: position 10,203 of record JAPKLW010006533.1, on the reverse strand, counting down.
ACCACGTTCTAACAAATTGGTCTTTGAAATTTCTTCATCCAATATTTCAGGATCACACTTTCTATTGTCCTCTTCAATTCGCAATTTGACAATAAGATCTTCAAGAGTCATCGCATTTTGCTTATGCTTAAAGTAACTCTTAAAATCTTTCCATGAAGGGAGTAATTTTGCAATGACTGCAGTCGTATTGAACATATGAGGAAGCACCATTCCCTCGATATGAACGTTGTGCAAAATTAGTTGAAGCTCTTGCACTTGTTCCGCCACAGAACGGTTGTCTATCATTTGGTATGACAAATATATCACTACGGCGCACTTTTTAGTATCCGCATCCTCGGTGTTATACTTCTTTTCTAGTTGTTTCCATAATTCGTTAGCATTTGTTACATTATAATACACGACATATATGGGATCAACTATAGCATTTATTACAAAATTTTGACAAAGAAAATCTCTATGACACCAATTATCAAATGCAATCCTCTTGTTTGCATCAGTCTCATCATCGACAATCTCGGGCTTGTCTTCCTTCAAGTAGCTTGCCAAGCTAAGTGTAGTAAGGTAGAAAAGTATCTTTTGTTGCAGAATTCTAAAGTCCACACCGAAGAATTTGAAGGGCTTATCGGCTTGAGCACTTGTAGGGGTTGCCACACGGTGTTGCTTCCTCCGGTGGAGTTCACACATCAACCATGTCTCATAGTTGGATATAATTTTCATCTTGCGTTGTAGGTCATCATAGCCTGATACAATTATTAATGCAACAAATACAACCAAGTGATGCAACTTTTAACAAGTAAAATTGCAAGTACTGGGAGATGTGAGAAAAAATAAAATAAACAAAAAAATTAAGACAAGTCGAGGAGTCCCTCTTCGCGCAAGTCGAAAATATCGACGTAATGCTCCATTTGATAGCGCTCATCTTCAAAGGTAAAACGACTTTATCTTCTACGAGGCAGCACCGCGATCGCAGAAGCTCCGACGAACTGAACGGAGGTGAAAACTGCGCTAGCTGGAAAGCTATGAAAAGTTGAAAGTTCTTCAAGAAAAAGATGCAGTAGTGTGGCTATGCCTGGTAACCGAAAAAATGCACCTGTTTATAGGTATGTTCCAACCAAGGGGAGCCTGTCGGTTACGGTCTGTGTTGCAAAACTCGTTCCGGGCGGCCGAGTACTCTGCGCCGAATCGCTGGGTGGCACCGACCGAGGCGAGAATGGCCTCCTCGCTGCTCCTGGACGTCGAGTACTCAATGTGGGCGGCGCCGAGGCGGTCTCGGCGGTCGGAGTACTCGCAGTGGGCGCCGCGGCGGCGGGATTTGCCGTCGAACTCGGCTGGAGAATAGCCTCCTCGCTGCTCTGGTTTGTTTCGCTGCTCACTTTTTTTTTAAATTTGTTATGTAAATTTTTATTTTAATATTATTAATAATTTATAACCCTATATTGAATTTCAATTTCAGCCCTAAAACTTTATTGTTACGACGAGACACGAGAGGCACTCTCTTCACTCCGCCGTTACCTCCCCTCTGCCGCAAGTTCGCCCACAGCCTGTACTCAACCGTGCCGGTAGTTAGCCCACGGCCTCCGCTCGGCTGCGCCGCCAGCCCACACTGATTGGTCCCGGACTCGCAGCAGCAGGCGCGCAGATCGCAGGCACGCACGCAGTCGCCCCGCGCTCGCCGAATCCAAGTCCAGGTTCGTTGCTCTCAAAGAACCTTCCCTTCCTCACACTCTTCTCCAATGTGTCTTTGTATGCTTCCAAACTGATGCTGTTAGAATTTATATTATTAATTAGCAATTCAATTTTTGTAAACCAAATATTCATTTGCAAGATTCTGGGAAGTGAAAGTATATAAAGCCTGTGGAAAAAAAGATGGTGTAGGAAATAATTTAAAGCTAGATTTTGATCGATGAAACATGCATAAAACATGTAAATTGAACTCTAATTTTTACAAATTTCATATATGTGTGTGCGTGTGAAAATCTGCTTTGCATATTTTTATTTTTATTTAGTTACAACATAATATTAGGGTCGTTAATATATATACCTTTGGTATGAAATTGTGTTCTGCTATAACTAACTAATAATGCATTGCTCTTGGTCATGACCTCCAGCAAATATACATGACATAAGCAAAATTGGGGTGGCTACACCAACTGTAGAAGAATGGTGTAAATGATCCACATAATTAATAACACGTACACTTGTGTGGTTGATCTTCATTATCATCAAGCAAGCAAACATGGGTCTGTTTGGGTTTAGGGGTGCATTCACGGTTTTATGGATATTAAATTGGTGATGAAAATACATTTTCAGAACTATATTTGTTCATTTTTTATTGTTAATTGAAAATTTGAAATTGAATAAATAAAACCACAAAACATATAATAGTGTCGTTGCTTTTAATTTAAACAATCACCTTTATTTACTTACATGTATTCTTTGATGACGCAATTTCTTCCATTATCTAAATTGTATGAGTTTTTAGGTTGTTTTGATATGGAACTTCCATTATTTAAATTGTGATGTTGGTGAAACTGTGAGAATGCATAAACAAAGTTCCATTAGGCTCACATAAGTTACTACCTCTTTCTATTGTGCAATCATTTGTTACACATAGAATGACAACCTCAAGTGCAGCCTCACAAACTGTTTGTCAACCTTCTAATGATCAAGCAGTACTTAAACGGAATTCAAAAAATGTTGGATGGGACTATGATGCATTGGTTAATGGCAAGAACCTGGACAAAGTTCAGTGCATAAAATGTGGGAAAGTTGTGAGTGGAGGAGTTCATAGACTTAAAGAACACATTGCACATATATCGAGAAATATTGCTCCGTGCTCAAAAGCTTCAAAAGAAGATCAGCTTATTTGTAGGAATGCACTTAATGATGCAAAGCTCAAGAGGAGAAAGAAGAAGGAAGAAAGTGAAGAGTTGAGATCAACTGTTAACATTGATAAAGGCTCAACTGAAGAAGATATATATGAAGATCTGCAGGAATCTCTCGGGACTACCAAATCACCACGCACTCTAGGTCCTATGGATAAGTTTACTACTGCTATAAATCCCGAGAGTTCTATGCGTTCCGGAGGAGCTAGATTGCGGGATCAAAACATTAATGATGTGCTTTGCAAGCAAAAAAAGGAGGCTGTGAAAGAGTATATTGCTAGAGTATTTTATGAAGCAGGAATTGCATTTAATGTTGTCGAGCAAGATTGCTTCAAATTGATGGTAGAGGCAATTGGTCAATATGGACCAGGATGTATACCACCTACTCGATATGAATTGACAGTACCGTTGTTGAAAAAAGAAGTTGCTAGAACTACAGAAATGTTGAAGACTCATGAAGAAGAGTGGGAAACCAATGGATGTTCAATCATGACAGATGCTTGGAGTGATAGGAAAAGAAGAAGTATAATGAACTTGTGTGCTAATTCCCGTTTTGGCACTGTTTTTCATTCATCTAAGGACTTTTCAGATATATCACACACAAGTGATGTCATTTTTGATTTTGTGGATAAATGCATTGAGGATATTGGCCCAGATAATGTGGTTCAAGTCGTCACAGATAATGCATCAAATAATATGGGTGCTGCGAAGTTGTTAAAGGAAAAGAGACCAAAAATCTTTTGGACTTCATGTGCTGCCCATACCATAAATCTCATGCTTGAAGCAATTGCAAAGCAACCAAGGTTCAAGAGATTTATTGATCAAGCAAAAGCTTTGACTGTTTTTCTTTATGCTCATCACAAAGTCTTGGCAATGATGAGAGCATATACAAAAACAAGGGACATTGTGAGGCCCGGGGTGACACGATTTGCTTCATCATTTCTGACTTTACAAAGCTTGAATGACAAAAAGTCAGATTTGAAGATGATGTTTGGAAGTACAGAATGGGACACATGCAGATTTTCCAAGAGTGAGAAAGGAAATACTTCTTATTCAACTGTAATGAGCATGACATTTTGGAATGGTGTGACATTTTGTCTCCAAGTGTTCACACCACTAATTAAAGTACTACCTCCGTCCCGTTTAAATAGACCCTTTTCATTTTGACACATTTATTTCGGAGCTAGTGTTTAGTAGCTAATTGTGGTTAATAATTAAATTGGCAATCATAATTAACTTGTTTAAGTCTTAAATAAGTTAATTACGATTGCCAATTTTATTATTAACCACAATTAGCTACTAAACACTAGCTCCAAAATTAATGTGTCAAAATGAAAAGGGCCTATTTAAGCAGGACGGAGGGAGTACTTCGGATTGCTGATAGTGATACAAAGCCATCAATGGGCTTCATCTATGGCGAGCTTCTCCAAGCAAAGGAAGATATCAAGGTTGCTCTGAATAATGCTCCAAAGAACTATGAGTCTGTCATTGAAGTAATTGATGAAAAAATCAAAGGTAGACTTGATAGTCCATTGCATTTGACGGGATATGGATTGAATCCATACTATCATTACAAGAACAGTCTCCATCTTTCCGATCAGGATGTTGTGCTTGGCATGATGGAATGTATGGAGATCTTATTTCCCGGAGATGAAGATATGCAAAATAAGATTTTGCTAGAGGAGCTTTCTCAATACAAAGACAAGACAACAATATTTGGAAAACCAAATGCAGTGAAAGCATGCTCTTCCAATGATGCCAAGTTTGATCCAGGTAAATATATAAATAATTTTGTAGTTTTTATAATTTTGCAAAAATTATTAATTTTTTGATTTTGTTTATATAGTGAAATGGTGGTCACTTTTTGGTGTTGTAACTCCAAATTTAAAAAGAATAGCTATGAAGATCCTCGCGCTCACTTCTAGCTCATCTGGTTGTGAAAGGAATTGGAGTGCATTTGAAGGGGTTAGTGAACTAAATACAAAAAATAATGTTATATTGTTCATTACTATTTAATATGATTAATTTTATAATTGTTTTGTTGGTTCATACCAAGAAAAGGAATCGACTTAGCACATCTCTACTCAATAATCTTGTATTTATTCAATTTAATGCAAAATTATTGAACAAAAAGAAAAGAGAGGAAGATGGTGATGATATAGATGTGTTGTCTTCTAGTGATGCAATTACGGCACAAGAGTGGATTACTGATGGGATTGATGACGACGAAGACAATGATGATGAGGGAGATAATGAGTTTAGATCACAGAAGTATAAAACAATAAGAGAACTATATGATGATTTTGAATCTGAGGATGATGAAGTCAATGCAAATGAAGTTGATGAACTTGAATTGGATAGAAGAGGGGTTCCGCAAGATGTTTGAATGCTTATTTTAGTATAATATTTGCTTTGAAATGTTTAGACTTTGGATTACCTGAATGCTTATTTTGGAATTGTTTTATTTTGTTGTTTTGATTTATGAACTTTGAAATATTGGAATATATGTATTGATGTTATTTTGTTGGATATTATTTATTGAAGTAGTTAGGTTTTTACATATTTATTTAGACTGTTTGAGTACATATTTGAAACAGGTAAAAAAATGATAAAAGCAGGTCATCCGCCTAGATTCCGCCTAAGCCCTGCCTAGGCCCCGCCCAGACCGACTAGGCGCTAGGCCCCCCCGACCGCCCAGCCACCGCCCACCGAGTTCTGCAACATTGGTTACGGTTGCAACATCAACGACAACATAGACAAGAACCATTACGGGCATGAGACACGATGGTAACGGGTGCAGATGACCCGGGCACACGCGGTGCGCTTGAACATGTGTCGAAACCATTGTCACACAATTACAACATGTGCGCTGACTCGTCAGCCACATTGCATGCTACGTGTGAACCACGTCAACTGGACTGGCCACGTCGACAACCCACTTGTCAAGCTCGCTGGCTCATTTTGTTAGCCCTAAAATATAAGGTATGAGTGGGCCAAGCCAAGCCCAAGACTCAAGGACCCAAAAATCAATTGCAAAATATCGAGAACGAGACCGAGCCGAGCCCAGGACACGGGCACTCGGCCAGTGGCCTCACTAAGGCTAAAGATCGAGGAAGGGCGGGGCGGGGCGAGCGGCAGCGCGCGAGCCGCGAGGGCACCACCGTGTGCCACATATACTGCACACCTTGTTATTACACACCACTAAAATTAAGGTTTATTTACACTTCATAATTAGTGTAATTAATTCATGTGAGACATCATTTATTACATAACTACTTTATGTAATAATTCCACCAACCGTGTCACTTCGTGGACTCATTTCTCACTCATCGAAATTCAAATTTAAGAAAATAAGTATACTACGATCATCTACTCGTCACGTAAATTAATTTGGTAATATTTAATTTTTTTTTAAAAAAATATTTCACATAATAAATTTATAATAAAATCTAGAATTTCCAACAATCGGGATATCAAATTATATTTATATACAATAAAAAATTAATTATAATATAATCCACCCAAATCAACATTCAGCAAAAAGAAAAAAAGTTGAAAATATCTCCTATATTAAAATTATTAAGATTTAATTAATAAATTAAGTACTAAAAAATAATTATATACTATTAAATAATTGTTTGTTATTAACAATTACAAAATCAAACTAAAGTACAAAATACTAATGAAAAAGTAAAGTATTAAATATTCAAGATCAAATCCACCATGCATGCACCAATAGGGGTGTAAACGAACCGAATCGAGCCGAGTAGTGGGTTGCACGAGCTCGGTTCGTGCGATTCTAACTCTGCTCGAGCTCGGCTCGAGTTCGATATTTTTTTTAGTTTTGGAGCTCGAGCTCGTTTGTAAAAGCTCGAGTTCGGCTCGAGTTCGGTTCGTTTAGGTTGTAATCGAACTAAAGCTCGTGAGCTCGAGTTCGAGTGCAAGCTCGTTTGTGAAAGCTCGAGCTCGGCTCAAATTCGGTTCGGCAATGTTGTAATCGAGCTCTGAGCTCGATTCAAGCTCGAGTTCGAGCTCGACTCGAGCTCGTTTATTTAACAAAGTTTAATTTTTTATTAAAATATACAAATTATAGTGATAAAATGTAAACATCATAAAACACAACCTGTGCATAATGATAAAATAGAGACAAATTAATTCTAAACAAAAAACAAACTCAATCCACTAAACAAATTAAAAGCTCACAAATTAACTTTAAACAAATTCCACCAAACCAATGAAACATTTCACGAGTCCAAATAGCTCCAACCAAACAAAATAAACAAACTCCACCAAATATCAACCATCAAAAGTTTTGATTAACTTCTTGCAAAAGTCATCCTGCAAAATAAAAAAAATAATTATATTATGAAAAATAATTATAAGTAAAATAAAAGTTGTATTACTAGAATAAAAATAAGATTTAAACCATCTAATATTTTGCACATGACTACTATTCAGAAAATTAGTAAAACTACTATAAAATTTCAATTTACTATTAATGACTCTTTTTTGTAGGGAGAACAGAGAATTCAACATGTAGATACTAGTGGATACCTTAACAACAACAAAAAGAAATATGTGTTTGGCATTTACTAGTAATTACCATAGGATGCCTCAGCACACAAGGAGCGTTCAACATTTACTAGCTCAGTTTTGTTTGTTAAAAAGAGATCAATGTTGCATTTATCGAAGATTCAAAGGTTTGTATAACAGAGAATGTATAGCTAGCAGATGAAGGTGTAGTTGTTGGGAAATCTGGCTAAGTTTCCCTTCTCCAGTTGATAGCTTAGATCTTAGATTTGGTGTTTAAGTGTTTTGGTGGATCAAATCCTAAGTCCAACCAGCGTCAGTTTGTCTCTAGAATAGCTCTAGTCTCAAATGTAAAGTCCTGTTTAGGTCTTTTGAGTTGTAAGTCGTAGCTGATCAAGACTCATGCTGGCTACTGTTCACCAGCATGAGATGTGCTTACCAGTTAAGAGAAGTCTCACCAGCAAGTGGCTGACAAAGACTCATGCTGACACTGTTCATCAGCATGGAGTAGAGCTATTGACTGGTTACTGTTCACCAGTTGGGAAGATTTCACCAGCAGGAGGCTGAGAGATCTTACCAGCAGAATATGTGTTCTGGCTGATACTATTCACCAGCGGTGAAGCCACCAGTCACGGGAGATTCCAAGAGATAACATCAGACGAATTGGTAGACCTTGATTGTGCTAAGGAAAGTCACCAGCAGAGACTGCCAGCACAAGATCACCAGTATGATCTACCAGTCGGAGGTTATCAGCAGAATTCAAGATTCGCTCTCCCAGAGTCTTAGAGACAAAAAGAAGATTCGTCGAGGAATTAACTGACAGAGTATGACTTTAAGGAGGATACCTTAAAGTCTATCAGTTCAAGACTACCAGTTCCGATTCCTCGTACTGACGAATAGTGCCATTCTGACATAAAGAGATCAATGTCAGATAAAGTGGACAAAAGCATGGCGCTTTCCGGAAATTCCTACCTGCCGCCTGCAGAAGGACATGCGAGGACAGAGACTTTTCCGGATGTGTCCAAACGGCTAGTAAATTTGAATGGGATCCCTCGTCTATAAATACCTGGGATCCATCAACATTCAATACTCTTGACCTACCGAAAGCTCAAACGCATTCATATCGGCGAATAAGCAATCTTTCGAGGCTTTTCTTAAAGCTACTCCGTGTGTCAATCATTTGAACACGAGACTCCAAGCTTCTAGCTTGTGAGTTATTGATCTCATTTGGTGTTCTTTCTCATTCCGAGGAAGAACATAGCAGCTCTTGAGCCAGCCAGCTCCAGAGTTATTACGGGCAGTTTTGCCGCCAGCAAGAGTCAAGTTCTTGGGAGAACTCAACACCCAATCAGTCGGAGGAGGAGGTTGAAGTGACGTGCTCGCACTCCATCCATCTGACGAGAGTTGAAGAAGGACAAGGACCGGGAGCGGTTGATCCAGTGGACTGGTAGACGAGGCATCTACCAGCTGGAAATAGATCGTAGGAAATCTTGTACCGGATTACTCTTTTTATTGAATTTCCAGTGCTTCGACTGGAGAGTGGACGTAGATCAGTTGATCGAACCACTATAAAATATCCTTGTTATTTACTGCTTTCAGCATTTACTTACTGATTTAAAACCCAGCACCCAAGTGCTGGAGTATAACTGAAACCAGTTTATAACTGTGCAAACTCGACTCTAAAATTTTCTAAGTCCTGAGTCATCAGCTGACCAGCCAGTTGCCAGTCAGCTGAATACTCAGTTGCCAGTTGACTTACCAGCTGACAAGGTCCCAGTCAGCTGTGTAACCAGCAGAGTGCAAGAAAACGAACTTACGTATTTTCCGCTGCCAAAGTATACCCTGATATCCGGGACCAACAGTAGTGGTTAGAGCACCTTGCCTTGCCTGTAATTGAGAGGTCATCGTTTCGAGCTCCCAGGGGGACATCTGGTGTGTGTGTGAGTTAAGTTAATGTAGACTTATTAAAAAAAAAAAAATTTTAATGAGCCTTTTCAGTCAAAACACATAATCATTTAATTAACAAAACCATGGTTCTTACCACGTTGGAAGATCGAGACGCCGGAAGAGAAGACAAAGACGACACGGTCAGAGAGCTGAAGCGGCGCGGTCACAACGAGAGAGAGGAGATGAAGTTTAGCACACCAGTTGTCGCCGTCGGATTGGGGTTTAGCGTCGCCGTAGTCTTGGCGTGAGTTGGGGATTGCCGGCGGGGTTGGAGGCTGCGGCTGAGGATTGTCGGCAGGGATGGAGCCTGGAGGCTGCGGCTGGGATTTTGGGAATTGGGGGTGCTGACTTGCGAGGGAGTGGGATTTTGGGGTTTAGGGTTAAGTTTAGGTTTTCCTTTTTTTTTATATATTTATTTATATTTAATATCTCAACTTTTATTTTTTTAATTAGATTATAATAAACTGGTCATATATTATATGTAATGAGTTCTAAGCTGATTTTAAATTTTAATTTGTAATTATAAATTAAGATTTTTAATATTTTATATTAAGTATAATTGATAGTTATAAAATTAAGAGTTTGTTTTAAATATACATTAATATTTGTTTATTGAGTAACTATAACTTAGGAATATATTTTAATCATATAATTTTATCTTATTTTTTCATTATCTATACATTTTAACAAAAATCATATAATTTAGTAGTTTTTATAGATATATCATATACTATGCATTAATATTTGTATTTTGAGTAATTATAACTTAGGAAGTTGTTTTAACTATATTTTTATTCTTACTTTATGATTTAATTAGTTATATACATATATTATTCATATA
>JAPKLW010006532.1:0-17172 GCA_026898455.1 Plectranthus barbatus | reverse complement strand
TAATGCTGTTCATAGGGTATCCCAGGCAAACGAAAGGTGGTTACTTTTACTGTCCTGAGAGTCAAAAGGTCGTTGTTAGCACCAACGCTAGATTCTTGGAGGACGAGTATGTGAGTAATCACAGGTCAAGGAGTGATATCGTTCTTCAAGAAATTGAGAACGAGAATGCAATTCCAAGGGAAGGGGAACGTATAGATGTGGGTGTACCTGTGAGAGGTACAGCACCACAGACACGTTCTTCAGTGCAAGGTGCAGGACCACAAGTCACTGCACCTACTACTGACACGGCACCGATGCCTCGTCGCAGTGGGAGAGTTATTTTCCAGCCGGAAAGGTACATGTTCATGGGTGAGTCTTCGGACTTGAGCCCGGCAGACGGACATGAGGACTCTGACCCATTGACTTACGAAGAGGCAGTGCAGGACAAGGATGTTGCCAAGTGGCAAGTTGCCATGGATTCTGAGATTGAATCCATAACTGCTATGGATGTATACCAGAAAACTGATTTGCCGGATGGATTTAGGGCCATAGGGTGCAAATGGGTATACAAACGAAAGAAAGAGGCGGATGGAAAGATTACGGCTTTCAAGGCCAGGCTGGTGGCAAAGGGTTATAGTCAGAAAGAGGGCATTGACTATGACGAAACCTTTTCACCCGTAGCCATGCTCAAGTCCATCCGGATACTCCTTGCCATAGCTGCGCATATGGACCTCGAGATCTGGCAGATGGATGTCAAAACCGCTTTTCTAAACGGTTACCTTGAAGAAGGTAGAGACATCTATATGCAGCAACCCGAGGGTTACATAAGCAAGGGCGAAGAACATCTTGTCTGGAAGCTTAAGAAGTCCTTGTATGGACTTAAGCAAGCTTCAAGGTCGTGGAACTTACGTTTCAACGATGTGATTAAATCCTATGGATTTGCACAGTTGGAAAACGAAAGCTGTGTTTACCGACTTTGTGTCAGTGGGAGCGTGGTCTTCCTTGCACTATACGTTGTTGACATACTCCTATTTGGAAACAACGAGGGAGTGATGTCCGAAATCAAGGTTTGGTTATCCGAACAGTTCCAAATGAAGGATCTGGGTGAAGCTGGCTACATTCTTGGGATTAAGGTCTTACGAGATCGTAAAAGAAGAATGTTGAGCTTATCCCAGGTGTCCTATGTGGATACTGTGATAGCCCGGTTCAGCATGCAACTCGCCAAGAAAGGTTTGCTACCTTTCTGACATGGCGTTCGTCTTTTTAGTGGGCAGTGTCCTCAGACACAGCGGGAGAAAGACGAAATGAGTCTTGTACCATATGCTTCGGCTGTGGGTAGTCTCATGTATGCGATGCTGTGTACTAGGCCAGATATCTGTTATGCCGTTGGCATGGTAGCTAGATATCAGTCTAACCCTGGACAGGCGCACTGGACTGCTGTAAAGCATATCCTCAAGTATTTGAAAAGGACTAGGAATTTCTGCCTAGTTTATCAAAGTGAGGATTTGTGCCCTGTGGGTTATACGTACTCGGATTTCCAAAGGGACCAGGATGAGAAGAAATCGACCTCAGGTTATGTGTTTACCCTGGGAGATGGAGCTGTATCTTGGAGGAGCTCAAAGCAGAAATGCATTGCTGACTCCACCATGGAGGCGGAATATGTCGCCGCCTCTGACGCCTCGAAAGAGGGGGTGTGGCTCCGGAACTACCTTTTAGAGTTGGGCGTGATCCCGAGTTCGCCGAGGAGCATCACAATTTATTGTGATAACTCTGGTGCGGTGGCAAACTCAAAGGAACCGCGGTCTCACATGGCAAGCCAACACATAGAGAGAAAGTACCATATCATACGAGAAATCGTATCAAAGGGCGATGTGCTGATTAAGAAGATTGACACTGCTGACAATCTTGCTGATCCGTTTACAAAGAGCTTGCCGCAGAAAGTTTACGAAAGACATATTCGTGAGCTGGGTCTGAGGTGGATGCCGACCACTGATAGTGGTTAAAGACAGCAGACTAGATAGACGGACTGTATACTCTGTAATAGCTTAGTTATGCTTTGAGTATAAGTGGGAGATTGATGGGTTTTGTATACTGAAAGCATTTATTACAATGTGTATACAATGGTTTATTTCTCCTATCTGTTAACAATCGTACATGTATGAACAATGGTATCCTCTTGTCTCACCGATAGGGACGATCATACGGCGTGTTGTAGATCGCAGAAGACAGTATGATCACTTGACCTAGTGAGACATAAACCTGATCACAGCCGAGACAGCGTATGAGGATACGTCTGTCCGGATGGCTGCGGCATTGTCGGAATAAGTAGTCTATCTTGGTTACTTGACATGCTGGTACGCAGAGGTGGCGTATTGATGGACCGCAGTGAGATATATTCGTCTGTCTGACATCAGCGAATAAAGGATCTCGTTATATTGATTGAGTCCAAACCCTAACGAAGGTTCAGGGGTTTGCACGGGTTGACTATTGCTTTGACTTGCCATGGTGGAGAGCCAACACAGCGCGCTCGTATATCCGCATCTTGGGTAACAACAGTTCGTGTAGTACCGCCTGAGACTGAACTTAGGTAACCATATCCGAGTAATAGGATGGGGACATTCCCTGAGGATCTCAATAACATTCATCGTGCCAAAGTCCTGCAGGCTGATTAAGTTCAGGCACGAGTGATAAGGTTTGAGTGGTACTACTCAGGAATTATAAGATATTAATTAATTGTAGTTAGAGCTTGTCAGAGGCTCCGATTAATTAATGGATGTCCGGTAACCTTAAATATGGGGATTCTCAATTAATGCAACCCGTTCTCACAACGTGGTAATAAAGGGGTAGGTCAGTATTAATTCTGTCGTGAAAAAGAATTAATATTAATTAATTAATTGAGTCCTGGGTTGTGGACATGGGAATTAATTAATTTATAGGCCCACTTTCTTATTTGCATTAGGTCCCAGGTCTGGCCCAAATAAGTGTGCTGAATTGAGCCCAGTAGCCCATTAGGGATAAAACCCTGGGTCTATAAATAGACCACTCTCTCTGGAAACCCTAGCCACCTTTTGTGATTATTCAAATCAGTCAAATACCTAGGGCAGAGAGAGGGGCGCCGTTTTTCACTGGGAGAGGAGGAGAATTTCGATTCTGGTCGTGCTCAGATTACAGATCTACGGAGTCCTCACCAGTAGTAGATATGAACAGCACCGGGATACAGATCTGAAGATCTAATCTGGAGAACAGAATTCTTCCTCTTGTTCTTTCTTGTTTTTGATTTTATTTAGAAATTAGGGTTCTAATTTCTGATTCCGCAGATAAAATCGGATTGCGTGGTTGAATTGGTTCTTGGAATTCAAACGCAAAAGATCGGTACAGACACTACGAAATTACGGTAATCTCTCAATCCACAATCTTGTATTAAATTCATAGGAGCATGCTAGGGTTTTGAGATATTTAATTATGGGCAATATCCATAGATCGATCCGGTTCAGTTTGGTTTTGGTGATTCGGTTCACGTTAAAACCCTACAATTATTATGGTGAAGAAAATACAAAGTATGTGACAATTACAATTGGTGGGGAGCAGGGGTATATATAGGGAGATATTCCTAAATACATAAGGAATATAAAACTTAGATATGGTAAGATATACCTAAACCTAAATCTATCTAAAATAGATTTATTTCCCATCCAAATCTAATACTGATTATGATAAATCTTGTCCAACAAGGAAACAAGATATACACAATATATTTTTCATATCTATCCAACTCGAACTGCTCCTCGAGTTCCTCGACCTACACAACTCGACCCACTTTACCGGACTAGTCTCCTCGACCCACTCGAACTACTTCCTCGAGTTATATTGAGACTACTCCAACAAATACTTTCATCAATATATATCAAGCTCAAGAACTCACCAAATAGTTCATCACTTGATAAGCTTCATTGAAAGCTCAAAGTGGAGAACAAAAATAGCAAAAAAAAATAAGATTATTATATTTATTTAGTATGAAGAAAATAAATATTAAAAAAATATAACTAAGAAATAAATAAATAAAAACCATTTTCGTGGTGAATGAAAAACAAAGAACAACAATAATAAAGAACCAAGAGTTCGAGAGTTTCTGGAAAAAAAAACCTAAATTAATATATTTAAATAAATTTATTAATGGATATTTGTTTATTAGTTTAACATATTACTTAATTTGTATCTAATTCAAAATTTTCATATCCATTCGATAAAGATCTCAATATATATTTATTATTAGGAAATTCTCAGATAAGATGGTCTCATAATTTTTATTGTGAGACAAATTTAATGAAATGATGTGTTTCTTTATTGCAAATGATGCTTCACCATTTTTATTGTGAAACGAATTTAATGAAATGATGTGTTTTTTTATTGCAAATAATGTATTTCTTTGTTGCAAATAATGTAATTTTTAAAAATGAAATGACATATTTAACTTATTAAAATGATGTATTAAAATCTGTCTCATAATAAAAAAATAGTGAGACCGAGACCAACTATTATTATTATCTTACGGATTGAAATCGGATTATCCCATCGAATTATAAATTAGGCACCCCTCGGTATGAGTTTATGCATGCCGAATGGATAACACATAATGACACACGAGAAGCACACGCACCACAATTCTTGGATTAACAATACCAAAAGCTGCCACACACACATTCTCTTTATTTACCAAACATAACAATTAACACACCCTTTCTTAGTCAAATTCTAATTAAATCAAGAATTTAATTGTAGCGAAAATTAATGTTGGTTACATAAGCGTAACAGTGTTACTAACCAAATGGAGGAGACAATTTATTGCTACCCAAAAAGTGACGTAGAAATTTATTGCATGTAGCATGCAACTATTGTTATCAACCATTTATTTATGACCCCTACGAGGAATGTCAACCATCCAATTTGTTCTACTTAATTGGATCCTTACGCCATCACACCATTTCAATTGTTGGTAATTAAAGATATTTTCGATTTTGGAGTGCAAATACTTAAATATTTTATTTTTAAGTAAGTAATTATGTGTTTGAGTTATATTGAAGATATTTTTTAAAAAATTTATGTAGTATGTCTTAATCGAGTGGAGTTGAATGGTATCTTCCTCAAATTTGATTTGTTTGTTATTAAGTAGTTTTAATTTTTTTATCGTATACTATAAAGTTCAAAAATTTAATTGAGCCTAAATGAATATTATAAAAATTCTAATTCTCTTCAACTTATTCATTATTTCTTGAAAAAGAAAATTATTTTGTTCCAAAAAGTTAAATATCATGTTCATACTCAGATTCATTTTTTATAACTAAAAAGATCTATCATATTTGTTGCTCTCAAATTATGAAAATATACTAATTTTGTTAAGTTTATAATTTTATATTTCATACTAACTTAGCCAACAATTTAGATCATTATATTTTTTATTTTGATTTTTTAAACCTAATGTTACAATGATTTATGACTTCAGAAATTTTAAATCTAAAAATATAACTATTATTATTAGTTGATATAAAGTATTTATTGCATTAATTTTGTTTTTGATATTTGTGCATTATTTTAATTAATAAAAAATATTAACATAAATTTAAAAAATATCAATTACATATACCAATCAACAATATCCAAGTTTTTTAATTTTAATGATGAATATGTTTAAAATTATAAATATAATGTTAATTATATCATATATAAATTATGTCATAAAATAATTTTTAATATATCCAAAAGTACTATTTATTTTGAATAATGGAATTTAAATAAAGAATCTTATAAAATTTTAGAATCCAAATCAATATTTATTAAGTATTTTTTTATCTAAATAAGATTATTACATCAAATGTATAATTTGAAAAATAATATTTTACCTATTTGTCCCCAATTTGTTTTGATATATATTGATGGAATGACACATCAAACTCAAATATGATAAAGAAAAAGGCATAAAATCCAAATGAGTGTGGGTAGTCATGCTTCTTGCTTGATGATTTAGTCAACTCCAAATCTAGCAAGCCATGTTGTCACACCCTAATTCCCACATATGTATATATATACCCACATTCCCTTCACATTCTTCCACACACATTTCAAATATTTTCACATTCCTCTCTCTCTCTCTCCAAACACTCTATATCATCCAAACCCTAAACATATATACAATATGGATCCATCAAGACAATCACCACCGCCAGCTGACGGCGGCAAAGCCACCATCCGGGCAGCGATCATGGCCCTAGTCGCGGTGGTGTTTGCTGGCTGCCTCATTTTATTGGTGATGATGCCCACAAACTCCTATAAACAGACATGGCTGCCGGAGCTCCGAGCACAAACAACCACCACTTATTTCGGAACTAACCAAGGTGCGAATACTTCTCCCTTTAATTCATGAGAAAAAAGATTGCATAATTCTATATTAAAGTTTTTTTAATATATATATTTTCATATTTCATGAAAATAATGATACACATATATATTTTGAAGGTATCCGATCATTTCACGGCTGTCACGTCATGAGAATTTATTACAAGACTTAGTTTTATGTTTTCCCAATAAAGTATATAATAAGAAACATGCATGCAAATGCAATCACAGTTTCATTATTATATTTCAGAAAATTTACTTCTATATGTGTTTGTTTGCAGGTGCAACTTTTTTGGTGTTCACGTTCCCAGTTCTATTCATTGCACTATTGGGATGTGTGTACCTTCATTTAGGCCAAAGACTGAGACATCACCTTTCGAAGAGGTGGTACCTATCTCTTGTCTCTCTCTCTATATGTAATGTAATATATGACGTCACTTTATTATTTATGAATATTAAATATGAATTTGTATACTTTCTTGAAAAAAAAAATACTCCATGTTTGTAATGGATGATTATGGTTTGAATGGTGATGAGCAGTGGAGAGGGGGAGAATCGGCTGGAGACATGGAAGAGGCCAATGATAATCAAAGGGTTAGGAGTGGTCTCCCGAATAGAGCTCGCCTTCTTCGTCATGTTCATCGCTCTTCTTCTCTGGAATTTCGCCACCTATCTCCACAACGATTTCACCCGAATCACCGCCGCCGAACAAGGAGAAAAAGTGTAAGATCATCATCGATCGGTTAATTTCTCACTTTATGATGAATTAGGTGAGAAAAATGGAGATGCATGCAGGTGGGAGTCGAGGCTGGACATGGCGGCGCTCCGGCTGGGACTGGTCGGAAACATAGCCCTAACGTTCCTATTCTTCCCGGTGACGCGGGGGTCGTCGGTGCTGCCGCTGCTGGGGCTGACGTCGGAGGGCAGCATCAAGTATCACATATGGCTGGGTCACATCGTCATGGCCCTCTTCACTTCCCATGGTCTTTCCTATATCATCTACTGGGCTACTACTCATCAATTATCTGAGGTATTTCTTCTTTTTTTTTTTTTTTTTCATTTTACTAATAAAATAAATATTCTGAACTATTTTATTATCATGAAAATTTATTTGTTTTATAACTCAATTATTATGGTAGAGTGTATTAATTAGATAACCCAAATTAATTCGATAAAGTCAAATAAATTACTTTA
This sequence comes from Plectranthus barbatus, assembly GCA_026898455.1. NCBI lineage: Eukaryota > Viridiplantae > Streptophyta > Magnoliopsida > Lamiales > Lamiaceae > Plectranthus > Plectranthus barbatus. The sequence goes on along the minus strand of JAPKLW010006532.1, from coordinate 9,609 downwards.
TAATAATACGAATATGATTTATATTTCTGTGCATCTTAATATTAGCCATGAGGCAAGAATCAGGTTTTCATGCTTTTCAATTATATATAAGTTATAAAAGTATTGTTATTTTATCTTGAGGGGAAATCTGAAATAGCAAAAATTATAAAGCAAAACCAATGTATAGCAACTCTTATGAAAAACTCCACAAAATAGCAAAAGTGTACTTTTTTATGTTAAAATGTCTTAATCACAACATCACTTTTCTTGATTCTTGTGAAATCAATAACCGATTAATTGTTTATATTTTTTTTGACACAACTCAATTTTTTATTTATTTTCAGAGAAGTACAAATAATTAAATATAATATTTGCTGTTCAATGTTTAAAATTCGGCTGGAAATACACATCCAGTTGGAACTCGAATAAATCCAGCTGGAAGTCGGGTTTAAATATATTAAATCATATTCTGCAAAATCGGAAAAAATATATTTCATAAATCCTTGGGTTGATTAAATATAATAATCCGGATGGAAGTGAAAATTAAATTTGGCTGGAAATATGTCAACCAGCTGGAAGTCGAATAAAATCCGGATGGAAATCGAATTTAAAATATATTAAAAAGGAAAAAAAAACAATTCTAATTCTAATGCTATTATATTCAAAATATCATTTATTGTTCATTTCAAAATTAATCACGAGAAGAAAACAAAGCAATAAAGGGAACAAAAGTTGTCCACCTAATATGCGTTATGGATTGCATTTACCATGTGTTATTAATATTATTTAGTAAAATATTATATATTTGTTTATCTTATTTCTATTTTTAAATTAAAATATAAGATTTTATAAATTAAATTTTATGAAGTCTACTTATATTGGTCAATTGAATTAAAAATAATTTCATAAATCATGATCTTATGAGAAATACAGTTGCAAGAACGGATACATACTTTCATCACAATTTCATAAAATTAATCCATCATTATTAAAATGGGACAATTAGATAGATAAATAAATGTCAATTTTCAATCATTTTATAAAATCAGCTCTTAATATATCCTTACTATTATACTTTATTTTATTTATCATTTTAACCAATTAATATAAGATATATGAATACTCTTATTATCAAAAAATGGTTCATATAATTTTAATCATAAATAGCAAATAATTTTTTTTTGAAATAAAATATATTAAATCCAGATTTAATTCAAATAATTTTTTTGTGAAATTGAGCTGGAAGTTAAACAATCTAGCTGGAAGTCGATTAATTGAGCTGGAACTCGAAAAATTCGAATGAAAGTCGGATTTAAAATATATTAAATCCAGATTTAATTCAAATAATTTTTTTTTAAAACTGGGCTGGAAGTTGAACAATTCAGCTGGAAGTCGATTAATTGAGCTGGAACTCGAAAAATCCGGATGGAAGTCGGATTTAAAATATATTTAATTCAAATAATTTTTTTTGAAATTGGGCTGGAAGTTGAACAATCCAGCTGGAAGTCGATTAATTGAGCTGGAACTCGAAAAATCCGGATGGAAGTCGGATTTTAAATATATTAAATCCACATTTAATTCAAATAATATTTATTGAAATTGGGATGGAAGTTCAACAATCCAGCTAGAATTCGGTCAATTGAGATGGAAGTCAAACAATCTAGCTGGAACTCGGATTTTGTTTAATAAAATAATAAAATAGTTGGACTTTTCGCACAAATCGATAAAAATAATTGGGAGATTGAGACATTGTTGATAGGAAAAGTACATTTTTGCTATTTTGTGGAGTTTTTCATAAGGGGTGCTATTATTTGAATGTGTTTTATAACTTTTGCTATTTAAAATTATTCCCTCTTTTATCTTTGTGAGTTGAATTTTATTTTATTAAACAAAAATTGTAGTGCGGTTTTGGTCATGTGACCATGCAGATGATGGGAATTGCGTAGACGTTTGCCTTTAGTGTGAAACTACCAAATTACCCTCGACCTTTTCTGATCCTCCCAAGATAAGAATAATACTCGGTAGGGATAAATATCACGTTTCATAGACCTAATTATTTATTATGTTTATTTACAATAAAAATAATGATCACCCTTCATTTACATTTTCATATTGAAAATTTATTTTTATTAATAAATCCAGATATCTTATTTCCCAAGTGAAATGACATAGTAAAATACATTATCTAAATATCAAATCTCTAAAAATACAATTACTAATAATAAAGCACGTTATTTATAAGAACTTTAAAATCATGACACGGTGTTTTTGTGGATGTATGCAATTTTGGTAAGTGTATAATGTGAATGCAGATGGTGGAATGGAAGAACACAGGGATCTCGAATTTAGCAGGAGAGTTGTCACTACTAGCAGGATTATTCCTGTGGGCTACAACCTTTCCGAGAATCAGGCGCAAGATGTTCGAGCTCTTCTTCTACACCCACCACCTCTACATCCTCTTCGTCGTCTTCTTCCTCCTTCACGTCGGCATCAGCTATTCCTCCATCATGCTCCCCGGCTTCCTCCTCTTCCTCATCGACCGCTACCTCCGCTTCCTCCAGTCCAGGACCCACGTCCGCCTCGTCTCCGCCCGCCTCCTCCCTTGCCACGCCGTCGAACTCAACTTCTCCAAGTCCAAAGGTACCGTACGTACCTGCATGCATGCAGCTAATTTTCAAAATCTCTTTTATTTATTTTCACTTTCAGCATTAATATATATTTTTTTTGTTTGGGGATCAGATTTGAGTTACACTCCAACCAGCATCATGTTCGTGAATGTGCCGAGCATTTCGAAGATGCAGTGGCATCCATTCACCATTTGTTCGAGCAGTAGTTTGGAGAGTGACCAAATAAGCGTGATGGTGAAAGGAGAGGGAAAATGGACGAATACACTGAACGACCTGCTTGCTTCGTCCCCGGATCATCTCGATGCGTCTGTGGAAGGGCCTTACGGTCCGGCTTCTACTGATTTCCTAAGGTATGTTTTGTTTTATTTGTCGCTGATATGACTACGAGCCTTGCTTGTTGAGTTTTTGAGCCCTAGAATGTGTCGTGATGTATTATGCAGAATTTACAAAATATTATTCTTAGGGTTGTTGACTACACCAATTAGTATCAGGTTATAATACAAGTAAAGTAATTTGAGTTGATGTTTGTTACTCTAATTAGAATTTGTTCTTTAATGTAAATAACTCTATTTTTAGTCAGTGTTTTTCGTATTTAAGACATGTAATATCTCTAATAAATACTATGGCTTGATAGCATTCAAGATGTAGTCATGGTTTATTAACTGACTTACCATTATAAGTTTCTTTTTTCACTTGTTTTCTTCACCTATGTGTTTTCAAGTTTGATTTTCGTTAACACGTGCAATATTGTTTAGGCACGAGCTGTTGGTGATGGTGAGTGGAGGCAGTGGCGTGACGCCGTTCATCTCCATCATCCGGGAGCTTATCCATGCCGGCGAAACCCTGAAACTCACTCCTCCCAAAATCCTTGTCATCACCGCATTCAAGAAGTCCACGGACTTAACCATGCTAGACCTAATCTTCCCCATCTCCGGCGCCCCATCGCAGCTGTCCAACACGAGGCTACAGATCGAGGCCTACGTGACACGAGAGAAGCAGGCGCCGCAGGAGAAGAAGGAAATTCGGACCATATGGTTCAAACCTGGTCCACATGATGCACCACTAACTCCAATCCTAGGCCAAAACAACTGGCTATGGCTTGCTGCTATAATCTCATCATCCTTCATCATCTACCTCATCTTCATCGGCATCTTGACCCGATTCTACATCTACCCCATCGATCGCAACACGAACAAGATATTCTCTTCTGCATCGAGAGTCTTGCTCCACATACTGTTCATATGCCTTGGCATAATGATTGCATCAACAGCAGGTTTTCTTTGGAACAAGAGGCAGATCAGTGCGAAGGAGACGAAGCAGATACAGAGCATGGAGGGGGCGACTCCCATGTCGTCGCCCAACTCGTGGCACTACAATGCAGATAGAGAGATGGAGAGCTTGCCTCAAGACTCCCTCATGCAGACCATAAATGTGCATTATGGCGAAAGGCCAGACCTTAAGAGTAAGTAGTTTACTAATGAAGAGAGAGAGAGATGTTTTGATGCATGTTATGAATCCTTGATTAAAACTGTGGTGTTGCATGTGATGAATGTAGGATACTTGTTCGAACGGAAGGAGTCGAGCGTGGGAGTATTGGTTTGTGGGCCGAATAAATTGAGACATGAAGTAGCAAAGATATGTTCATCAGGCCTGGCTGCTAATCTGCATTTTGAGTCCATCAGTTTCACTTGGTGATGTTTTTACATGGAAGAAGATCATGCATGCCTCGAATCCAGATTCAAAATCCTTCTGTCAACTTTGTTTTTGTTTTTGTTTTTGTTTCTGCTTTGTTTGGATTTTCATCTAAGACTGCAATGGGGTGGGAAGGGACAACCTCGATCCCTTGTAAAAATCAAATGTGAGACATAAATGTTGCAAAAAAGCAAGAAAAAAAAAAAAAAGTCATTGTTTAAAAGCACTTTGTTATGATCGATTAATTATGGATTTCATTTAAGCATAAATGGAGCCCTACCAATAAAATTCGCGATAAGACCCTTGAATACCAAACTCAACAAGATTTGGTAATTCCAATAAAAGAGGAAATTTTAAGCTTTCAACAATTTTGACAAGATTTTGTGCGATATTATCTAGCTGTGAATCTTGTTTTGTGAGGTGAATATAATCGATCAATTATCTTCATAATTCATCGACCTATTATGAGTTGTCCTGAAAAAAATGTTGTAAAAGTAATCGATCAATATTTAATGCTAATTGACTGGTTCTTTTATTTTTACTGTGACAACTATTCTATTCATAATCCAAATAATCTGATTTTTATGTCATACTTAGATAATTAATCGATTCTTTTATTTTATAATAAGGATATATTATTTTATAGACCATATTATAAAATAAGATAAAAGTTGAGGCAATAAGGTGGGCTGAAAAAAGGAGTGGAGTGCAACCAATCTGAAATGGGCCGTGGGCATATCTTTGCTATCTTAATAGATAAGTTCATTCATTTCCAAATTCAAAGCATTTATTTGATGTGATTGATTGCTGAGAAAGAGACGCTGCTAATTTGGCAAATTGTAGTTATTAATAAAACAAAACAGATGTTAACCACCACTCACTCTACAATGGTTTGCGTGCACATCTTCTTCTGTTCATATATATACTGCTCTCCAGTTTTTGACTTTCCCAATTATCACCTTTTCCCACTCACCCCCTTCAATTCTTTTCTTCGCAAGAATTCTTCCCAGGTTGCAGAACCCTCGAAAAACTGCCATTGATGAAACCGATTCCTTAACGCGTTTCAGATTCTCAAGTGTAAAGTTTATCTCTTTTTAGTGTGTTTTTATGCTTGTAGATTCAGTGGTCTATTTTGTTTTTGAGGAACTGATTTTTCTGATGATAGGGAATCTGTGAAAATATGGATAAAGATTGATTCGTCTGATTTCTTTAACTTTACTGTTATGGGTTTTCTGTGGGTTAAATTCTTGACTGTAAAGATAGGTTTTTTTTTTTTTTTTCTCACTGTATGTTTAACAATTAAACAACTTGGCCAAGTGAAACTGGGACTTTTCTTTGTGTTCAAATTTACTTGAGTTTGATATGTATTTCGTGGTAGCTTTCTTGTTCTACCTCCTAAATTCTGAGTAATTAGAGATACCGCAGTGATGAGCAAAATTAATTGATAACTAACTTATCTAATTGTGATAGTGTTTTTTGAGGATGTAAGTTTTGATAATCGACCTTTAGAATCCAGCTAGTACTATGATTTAGTGAATGATACATCTTCTGAGTGCTTGCTTTGATTGTATGACATGTAGAGTTTCAACATTCCAATTGTTCTCACTCTAGGAACCTAACCAGTGTGATGCTTTGGAATTTATTCGTGTCGTTCTACCAATTCGTGATGTTTCCTTTCACTTGTACTTGTTTTGTTTATTTGTTTGAACCTTCATGGAGTTCATCTGATTATTCTTAAGTGAGCTTCTTGAATTCTTGATCTTTTAGCCCTATATTCATTGTATGCTGTTCCTTTTACAATTATGCAGAGCACGCAATGCGTTGTGACTGACCTCTTCCACTGTGCGTGAAGGGGCTGGGGATTTTCTTAAGTCTAACTTGTTAAGTAAAAGTCTTGGTAATATGGGCGGTTGTTGTTCATCATCCAGAAAGCTGCAGCTTCGTGGAGCACCGGTGTATTATTATGTTAGTGATCACTTTTGTTACTCCCTCCGTCCCACTTCAATTGTCCACCTTTCCTTTTTTGTCCGTCCCATTTAATTGTCCACTTACTTAAAATGGAAAAATAATATCCACTCACTAATAAAATACTAATTTCCTCTATCTCTACCCGCATTGGTTATTGTGCCAAAAGTAAAGTGGACAATTCATAAGGGACGGAGGGAGTATTATTTATCTTTTAGCATTTTATCCTTCACTTTGGCATCCAAATTATATTCCTATCCAATACATGTTATCATATCTAAGTTTGATGCAGATGCAGTTTTGGGGTTTCTAGTTACCTCAACCTGTGGCTTTGGTAGACATTGCATGATTCTGCATGATTGGGTAGAATTATAACTCATCAGATACAATATCTTTAAAAATATGTTAAACGCAGCTGATTTTTTACACGAAAGTTGTTTACGAGTCTTTGGAACTATTTGAACCTCGGTGATAAGAAGTTGCATAGGAGGAGAGTCCTTTTATTGATAATGGGAAGTTGATAGAAGCTAAGTAATGGTAAAAGGATTGCTCTGTCCTCAGCTTTATCTGGTTAGGATTGAAGGTAATACGAGGCAGAGCCAAGAATAAGATAGGGATGGAACCTTCAATACAACAACAAGAGTATTTTGTCTTTCCATTCTACTTTCTGCATCTGATAAATAATGTTATCTGGCCCACACACATCCTTTCTTCAAAAATATTTACTTCTTGACTGAGTTCTGCCATATCCTAAGAGCTTCTAGGGATAAGTAAAAAATGTTGGATTTTCCTTTCTTAATCTCATATTAATAATGTTGCTGTTCTAAACTGTGAATTATAAGAATTTATTGCGAGGACAGTAAATAATCGTATATCATTTGTCTTCACACTGATTGATAGTGTATATATGGTACGTATTCACACTCTCTTTCCTTGTTATGCTCTAAGGAGATCATTCTGCTCTGCATTTTATAGGATTATCTTTAACTTGCTGCCAATGTGTGCTAATCATTCTTCCCTATCATCTCTTATTTTTTATATGTTGCTTCATTATTCAGTATCCACCTGCTCCCGAAGAGCATGCATTCCTGACTTCTCGAGATAGTGGACTGTTACTCGATTTAAATCTGAATATGTCAGTTCCCAACACTTATCGATCCCCTCCTGCCCCTCTACCATATGATATAGTTCTGGGACGTCCACAGTCCACTGATACTGGGTCGAGAGAAGCGACTTTAAGAGGGAATTGTTTAGGAAAACATAGTTGTATGGATGTCGAAGGAGCAAATTACACAACCCAACTGAGCTTTCTTCCCCCCTCCCCAAAGAAGTCTGATGTTGAGCTTCTGAAGCCTAATCCACTTACAGTTGCAGCAACAGATGAAGAGGAAGTTTGTCCAACTTGTCTTGAAGGTAAATAGACCAAAATTGCTCCCTTCAGTCTTTCGTGTATCGCCTCTAATATATATATATATTCATATCTTACAGAGTATGATTCAGACAATCCTAAAATAATGACCAAGTGCAACCATCACTTTCACCTTTCATGCATACTCGAATGGATGGAAAGAAGCGACACGTGCCCCATCTGTGATCAGGTTAGCTTGATGCTTCAATTTTACTCAATGTTGCCGCTTGTCTCACGAGGCCATGAAACAATAGGTATCAAGTTTTTCATAAGAAGTGGATGTATACAATAAAGCTTGATCTTTAATCCTCCAAAAATGCAGGAAATGATATACGAGATCCCTGTGAGCGCGCCAAGTTATGATTAACTCGGCTATTTTCTTATTATCTCCACATTCCACGATTCTTTGTTCTCTGCTTCATTGCTCTCTCTGGATCAACACTCGTTCTCACAAGATCAATATGCTCTGTATATATTTTAAACATCTTCTCCCAATTCAGCCCTATTGAGCAGATTTGTTGCAAACATTGAAAAAGAAGGCGATATCCTCGTTCGTTATTCGAAATTACTACCAATGCAGGAATCATGATTCCCTGCAGAAGTCTGCTTTGTGATTGTGAGCTGCAGTTTAAGGTACAAAACAATGCACATAGCTTCTCCATTTGTCTATAATTTTTTTTTTCTTCTGGCTGTATTGAATTTATGCAGGCTAGGTGAGAAAGCCTGTGCTTGTTAGTTTCTTTGAATGTACAGATTTAATGCACTCAAATATGTGATAGAAAATTTCTTTTATTTGAAATTGATGATTTCTTTGATATACTTGGAAGCATTTTCAAAAAGATTTTTATCATTTCATAGAAAGATAGTAGAATTATTTAGGGCTTTATTTTACTTTGATTTGGTAGTTGGAGTTGGCTTCTTATGTTATTGTTTAACTGGCTGAAGATAGTATGAAAATTAAACAAGTATTGCACCCATGCGATGCGTGGGGATTTTAATTGTTTATATTATAATAATTAATTTAATATATAATTTGATTAATTTATAAATTTTATAAGTCTAAATAATTGTTTTTAATTTGAACAATGTATTATTTTATTTTCTTAATTTGATATATTATTAAAATGGAGAACGGGTGTTTCGATGCGATTAAAAAATATGAATAATTAATCATAGACAAAGCAATTAACCTCTTACTCTCTTAGATCGGGACTTATATATTATTTTTTTGATTTGATAGGTTTCACTTCATAATTTATAATTTTTAATGTTAAAAAAATTTTCATTATTTTTTATTGAGTGAAAAATTGTCAATATGCTATTGTTGAAAAAACATAAATTTTCAATCAATTACTTCTCTTTTTATTCGTCTTCGTAATTGATGTATCATAAATATTATTCCCTCCGTCCCGCTGGAATAAGCCTTTTTAATTTTGACACATTATTTTTGGAGCTAGTATTTAGTAGCTAATTGTGGTTAATAATAAAATTGGCAATTGTAATTAACTTATTTAAGACTTAAATAAATTAATGATTGTCAATTTTATTATTAATCACAATTAGCTGTTAAATACTAGCTCTGAAATTAATGTGTCAAAATGAAAAGGGCCTATTCAGGCGGGACGGAGGTAGTATTTGTTAAATCATTAGATTTAACTACATGCATTTTTACATGCTTTATAAATATTAAATTTGGACCTTAAACTATTTGATATACAAATTGATTTATTGCTCTCACAATATTAAAAATTTATACACTCGATCTCCCTTATCAGCTATTTAATAACTTCGATCATATTAGGTTATCACACTGCTAATAACTATTGTGTTCTATAAATAATAATGTTGACATCCAAACTGTTCCCTCAACGATATTGGTCTTTTATGGTATTGTTTGGTCATTGATAGTATATATCTCATATTAATTTGTATCAATAT
>JAPKLW010006531.1:0-17172 GCA_026898455.1 Plectranthus barbatus | reverse complement strand
CGGCCTCTCACATTTGCTGTGACCGTGTAGCCCTGATTTGGATTTCTAGCACTCGTGGGGACAACAACATGCTTTGCAGCCTCAACTCTACTATTCATAAATTTGGTATGATGATGGATGGCAAGGAAGGTATCACATTTTTCTATCTCACCAAAAGTACTATCAAAGATAGTTGTCGTCTTTGAAAGAGTAGAATCGACTAATGCTCTAATAGGCAGAAATCGTGTACCTTTCAGAGTATTATTGTGACTCTCAGATACATTAGTCGTTGCATTGCCATAGCGACGATCTCCATCGCGGTAAAGAGTCCACTTATGCTCCGATATTTGCCTAAGCCGTTCACAAGCACCAGGACTCTCGTCCTGCATCTCCCTCCAGACCCTCTCGTACTGAGACCTCGATGTTGATGAACCAATCCGATAGCAAACCCCTTTGGTACCCTGTACATGAAATTTATCCATCAAATTGGTGCAAATATGACGAAGGTAGTAGCGATGCCATCCGGCTCCATGAAATCGCTGGAAATGTGTTCGCCAAGCTGCAAGGAGACCGGCATTGCGATTAGATATCATACACACAAGCCGGTCTCCGAGAACATTAAGCCGGAGGTGCTTTAGAAACCAAGTCCAACTGTGGGTGGTCTCATCATCCACAAGGACCTATGCCATTGGCAATATGCGGTTGTTCGCAGTCTTTGTAACTGCTACCAGCAACTTGCCCTTGTATGTGCCTCGCAGGTGTGTACCATTCACCATGATGACCGAAAACGTGTGCTGAAAATCCTGCACACAAGCACCGAAGGACCAAAATACATATTTTAAGGTCTGGCGCGACTCATTCTTCTCGCCTTTTTCGAATTTCCAGACCACCCGCGTATTTGACTCCCAATCACCAAACATATACTCTAGAGCTCTTCTCCGCCCGTGCCATGCCATCTTGTAACTCACACTAACATTGTACTTTTCACGGATAATCACCTTGATGCTCTTGACCTTAAACTCCAAATCTTGTTCAATGTGGCACCGGATCAAGTGGGATATCATTTCAGACGAGATATTCCGCCTTTGTTGCCCGAGCTACTTCCGGAGCAATCGTGTCTATCCACCCAGTGAGTAAGTATCCAACCACCAGCAGCAACTGAAGGGATGGCCCGAGCTCTCCTTTGGCATGGAAAACTTTGTTGAGATGAACTTGCCGAATTCGAACTTTGAATGGTATTGCAGTAAACATCCCATAATTTTGTATTCGACTTTTTCAGCCGGTATGCGACGCCCCTACTAGCAGACCAAAGAGTGACAACCTGCTTCACATCATCCTTCGAGGTAAAACATAAGACGGCTGCAATCTCGTTCGGATCGCCACTCCACATTTCCGGCATACCAAAAAAATTATCATTATCATTAGGATCAGCATAATTACCGATGTTTGTGTAGACATACCTCCCTCTCGACCCCTCAGTCACGAATGCATCACGCTCTTCAATTTCAGAGTCTGGGTCAGAAATTGATTCCATTTCGTCGGTAGAGAAGCTTTCATCACCACTGGGATCACTTCCGATCTCCGCAGCATCGAGCGCATCATTTCCATCGTCCCCACCATGGAGCGTTTCATTTCCACCGTCGTCCTCAGCATGGAGCATATAATTTCCATATTCCACATCATGGAGCGTAATATTTATAGCAGGACGAAAATGACTATAATTGTATAACGCTGCCTTGCCTCTCTTGTCATAAAGATCAAGAACACCCCACTGCGGCTTAGAGATAAAATGTAACATTAGTTGGAGCTCCCATCTTGAATTGTTCCAACCAGTTGCTTCAAATATTTTTTCATTCAACTGCGATAGATCCAACGATTCTTCTGTTATCTATAAGACTAAATCGGGTTCTTCAACGATAGTGCTCTGCCAGAAAAAATATACATCAAAAGGGTTCATTTTGGGTGAGGATTGAAGGCTGAAATATGATGCAGATTCGTTGGATTTTAGAATAAAATGAAGAAGCTCAAAGGGTTTTGAAGAATAAAGAGTTGTGAGCTTCAAAATAGGAATATGGTGAGCTTAAATTGAGTGAAGAAAGCTGTAAAATTATTCTTAATAATTATTGTACTTGCATGACAGTAAAAGCTGCCAGAAAACGTGGGGAGAATGGGCAAAATGAAATCGTAAATAGTATTTACGGATTTAAATTTTTTGTTATATTTATTTTTTTTCCGGATAAACCATAAACACTGTTTACGATTTCTCGTATTTATAATTTTTTTATAAAAATAATGTAACCGTGAATGTTATTCACGGTTTTGATTTTTTTTTAATTTTAATAGTTCAATTTTTATTTATAGCGTAAACATTATTTACGGTTTGGTATTTTTTGATTTTTTTTCCGAATTTTTTATAATTTTAAAACCGTAAATAGTATTTACGATTTTGAATTTTTTTATTAGCTTTATTAATTATTTAATTCTTAGTTAATTAATCAAAAAATTAGGTCAACTAAAAACCGTAAACAATGTTCACGATTTTATTAAAACCGTGAACACTATTTACGGTTTGACCAATTTTTTTCCACCAAATTAGTGTTAAGGTTTATAATTTCCACCTTCTAGGGTTTGCACCCACAAAAATAAATGACCCATGTTAAATAAACATTTATTCCAAGCATATTTCTTTATCATTTCTTTGATGGCGGCATGTAAGGGAACCAACAATGCATCTAGGGAGTAGGGACACCAATATTGATGACAGAGAAAAGTTAGACAAACCATAGGTAATTATTTTTTCTACTCGGAAAATTTCTTCTTCCACTTGTGTTGTAAAATATTATTAACTAGTGTATTTAATACCGGTTTCCTCATCTCAAAAAAAAAAAAATACCGGTTTCCATAATGGATTAACTTTTTTCTTCGTTTAATTGTGGCCACTCATTAGGGATGTCAAACGGGCCAACCCGTCAGGTTTTGGGCCAACCCTATCGGGCTGCGAGTTAATTGGTTCTGGCTATATGGACCGTAACTTTTGTCGGGTTAAAAATTCTCAACCCTAACTCTAACCCTTCGATTTTCGGGCTGGCCCGTCAGACTGACTAAATTATGATTTTTTTATTTTGATTTTTTATTAAGCTTAAATATTTATTATTTTATTAATAATAAATACTCGAATGTAGTCGAAGCTTGGAACAGAAATACTCGAACAATGGACGTGGCAGACTTTTCGTGAACATGTCTGCAATTTGGTCCTCAGAGGGTATGGACTTCGTCTTCAATTGATTGGAGCTGACAAGTTCACGTACGAAATGATAATCAATATCAATATGTTTCGCACGTTTGTGGGAGATCGGATTCTGTGTCAGAAACAATGCGCTTGAATTATCCGAGAAAATACACGGCGGCGATGGTAGAGAAACGTGTAAGTCACGTAACAAATTCACGACCAATAGTAATTCAGAGGCAGTGTTTGCGATGGCATGATATTCAAACTCACAGGTGGAACGAGAAACCGTTGGTTGCTTTTCGCGCTCCAGGACACAATATTAGGTCCTAGAAATATCGAATAGCCATAAGTGGACCTTCGGGTGTCCGGACAGCGCGCCCAATCAGCATCGGAGTAGCCAACCAAATCAATAGAGCTGGGGCGGAATGTGAGACCATAGTGTACCGTTCCTTTTAAGTAGCGAAGAACCCATTTCACGGCTTGGAAGTGCTAGGTGGTAGGAGCCCGTTGATACTGGCTTAGTGTGTTGACAGAGTATGCAAGATCTCGACGGGTGATGGTAAGATATTGTAAGACACCAAGTAGGGAATGATAGAGGGTTGGATCATCAAACAGCTATCCATCTTTAACAAAGGTGACGCCGAGAGCTAGTGGAGTAGAAACCGGCTTTGCATGAATCATGTCCGAGCGTTTGAGTATGTCAAACGCATACTTAGCTTGCGTGAGAATCAGCTTGTGGTCTGAATAGGAAGCTTCAAGGCTGAGAAAGTAAACCAATTTATCGAGATTTTTCGTAGAAAATTCCGATTTGAGTCGATCCATCAAAGAAGATAGCGCCTGAGTATTGTTGCCAATGATGATTATATTGTCAACATAAATCAGAAGATAGATCACGACTGACTGGCGATGCAAAACGAATACAGATGTGTCGGTAGAACTGCAAAGAAAACCCAGAGATAAAAGAAAATTCCGAAAACGCTGCTACCAAGCCAGCGGTGCCTGATGAAGACCATAGATTGCCTTTTGAAGCTTACAAACATAAGGTCGACGTGGATCAATAAAACCCGGAAGTTGTTCCATAAAAACCGGAGTGGACAAAACACCATTTAGGAATGCATTTTTCACATCCAGTTGATGCAGCGGCCAAGAGTTCAAAACAACAATGGATAAGACAATTCTGATAGTAGAAGCCTTGACGACAGGGCTAAACGTGTGAGTGAAATCGAACCCAGGTACTTGGCTAAACCCTTGAGCAACCAGTCGTGCTTTGTAGCAGTCAACAGAACCATCAGCTAATAACTTAGTGCGATACACCCATTTGGAACCAACTACATTGGAATTGGGCGGCCGCGGAACCAGAACCCAAGTATTACTTTTCCGGAGAGCCGACATCTCATCTTTCATTGCATCTATCCACTTAGGAACCTTAAATGCGGACTTAATACCGCGAGGTTCAGGTAAGGCTATAGAGACAGAGTAAATAGAAACCAAGTTAATGTCAACGGGATAACGAGGTTTAAAAATACCCGCTTTGGCGCGTGTTTGCATGGGATGTCGGCCGAGTGGTTGAATCGGAGGAAGCGGATCATGGTTATTTTGTGGCGGAGGTGGCGGCTGGTCAGCTTGTGGTTCGTGAGGTGGTTGTGGGACGGGCAAAGGCAGCGTAGCCGGAGGATTAGGAGTAGCGGAGGCGCAGACAATGCATGGATTAGGGTTTGGAGGTGCAATTTTAGGGTTAGCGACAGGATAAGAGGTTGGAGGGGGAGAATTATCGCTGGTAGGAAGTGAGGTCGAGTTTAGATAATGAGGTTGAAGTGAACGTGGTGACGAACAGAAAACATAATTCGTCGAACCTAGCATGGCGAGTAAAGTAGACACGGGAGGAGATAGGGTCTAGGTAGCGGAAACCTTTATGGTGAGGACTATAACCTATAAAAATACAGGGAATGCTACGGGGTTGAAGTTTGTGTTTATTATAGTCACAAAGGCATCGAAAGACACGGCAACCAAAAATTCGGAAGCTGTCGAAGGAGGGGGGCGTGTGAAAGAGTAACTCATAAGGAGATTTGTTATGTAAGAGAGGAGTCGGCAGTCTATTTATAATGTAAACTGCCGTGCTAAAGGCTTCGACCCAGAAAGAGGTGGGGACGGCCGAATGGAATAGAAGGGAGAGACCGATTTCAGTAATATGACGGTGTTTTCTTTTGGCTCGACCATTTTGAGAGGGTGTGTATGGGCAGGAGATTTGATGATGGATACCAGATTTTTGGAAGTGAGATTTTAGCCGGGAATTTGTAAATTCAGTGCCACCATCGCTTTGAAATTTTTTGAGTTTATGTGTAAATTGTTTTTTAACAAATACATGAAAAATTATAAAAATTTCAAAGAAATCGGACTTAGCACGCACTGGATAAAACTAAACAAAACGGGAATAGTCATCTATAAAGATAGCATAGTATCGAAAACCAGACTTTGAAGTGATGGGGGAGGGTCCCCAAAGGTCACAATGAATGAGTTCTAAAACTTGACTCGATCGACTTTCAGAAATAGAGGAAGGTAAATGCGAACTTTTGGCTAACTGACATGACATACATAGTTTAGAACTAGAGGAACTAGAGGTACTAGAAGTACGAAGATGATGTTGACTGCGTAGGGATTTATTGTACGAGCAGCAGGATGGCCGAGGTGGTTGTGCCAAGTTTCAAAGCTGGCGTGAGGACGTCGGATTTGGTTTAGGGCAGTGAGGGCCGACACGGGATTCCTCAGGCTTGGATTGTGAACTGCACATCATTAAATAAGACGTTAACCGGGTAGTCATGAGTTAACCGAGTAACAGATAATAGGTTCTTTGTAATGCCAGGAACAATTAAAACATTATTCAGTGAAAAATATGGAGAAAGATGCAAAGAACCAGTGTGAGTGATACTCAGACAATCACCATTACCAACAGCAACGTGATCAGAGCCAGAATAGTCCGAGACATTTTCCAGAGTAGAGACATCCTTCGAGATGTGAGCAGTGGCGCCAGTATCTAAATACCAATCAGAAACAGAGTCTGGGGAAATTGAACAGTTGGCGGAAAAAGCTTCCACTAGCTGAGCCATATGTGAAGAGTGCGAGCCACGAACAAGACTTGTCAAACCGGTGTGAGCAGTCGAACGCGTCATGACCTATTTTGTGACATAAATAACACCAAGGCAGACGACGCTGTTTATTTTTGCCCTTCGGGTTTCCACGTCCACGCGACTTATTTGCTGAGAACCAGAGTCGCGTGAAGTTGAAGACGCATGGAAGGCTATAGTCGGCGCAGATGAGGATGAATCAGCCAATTTTAAGAACAACTCGTGACTAAGAGCTTTGGCTAGAAGACTATCGAAGTTCGGAAGTGGTTCTTGCACCATTTGAGCAACGGTAAAATTTGAAAAACTTGCGCTCAATCCACGGAGAAACCAATGAGATTTGTCTGAAGAATCTATCGGTCGGCCAATTGCCGAGAGTTGGTCGCACACACACTTGAAGCGACGGCCGTAGTCTGCAACCGGAGTAGCACCTTGCTTCATAGAGAGCAAATCATCTTTGAGACTCAATTCACGAGCCTTTGATCGATGATTGTACGACTGAGATAAG
The DNA here is from genome assembly GCA_026898455.1 of Plectranthus barbatus. Classification (NCBI taxonomy): domain Eukaryota; kingdom Viridiplantae; phylum Streptophyta; class Magnoliopsida; order Lamiales; family Lamiaceae; genus Plectranthus; species Plectranthus barbatus. Next base: position 10,337 of record JAPKLW010006531.1, on the reverse strand, counting down.
GCTATCCAAACATCGCGAGAGGAAGAACATCCAATAATCACGGCCATAGATTCTTCGGTCAGAGTGATACAAGAAACAACTTGATGAGTTGATCGCGAGAGTACCACTTTGACTAATCCGGATTCGGAGAAGGAACGCCGGCGGCCGAGAGCAGCGTAAGAGGCGGCGCAGGTAGAGAACCATCAATATATGGAAGAAAGTTTTGTGTGATGAGGAGGGGCTGTATCTGTGCATGCCATAGAAGGTAATTGGAGGAGGTGAGTTTGATCGTCACCATGTGTATATCGTCGACAGCGGAAGAGTGGGCAACTCGCTGGGATCGTGTTGCACGACCATGATGGGCGACGAAAAAAAATTTGGAGGAAAAAAGGAACGACATTCTCAATTAGGGTTTTGCCAAGATTTGGCTGATACCATGTAGAGAATAAAATCTTTTATTTCACTCAATGAAATTCAATGTACACCGATGTATAAATAGAAGAGAAAAGGAAATCTAATCTAGGATAATTACAAAAGATATTCTCTAATGTACTATAGAAGATATGATATATTGTATAATATATCTCAAGAATATTTATATTTTCCAAGATTTAATAGTTTAATTATATTAAAATATTTTGATATTTTTGTAAAAAAATGGAGTGGCCCGTCGGGCCAATCCATAGCCCGGCGGGTCCAGCCCATTTAACCCGCAACCCGTTTAGCCCGATTTCTTATCGGTTAAGAAATTCTCAACCCTAACTCGGTGTTTAATTCGGGTTATTCGGACCAACCCGTCGGTCTCGGACTAAATTGACCTCCCTACCACTCATCCCTTCCCAGAGCCTCAAAAGACTGGTTTGAATCTTCTATTTCTATTCCCTCATTAATTCAGTCTAATCATTTTTCTTCATGTTATAGTTGGGTGGGCATTCTCATTGATTTGCTTGAAGCCCACGACAAATAATTGTTAAAAGAGCAGTTGAGGAAGTGCAAAATAATCAAAGAGATTCCAATATATATCAAAGTGAAAACAAGTATGTACTTCTCCGGATGTAAGATGAGAATAAATCAGATGCATTAATTTTTAAAATTAAGGATTCATATTTGATTTAGAGAATTAAAATTATGTTGCATTATCTAAGCTAATTCGATCGGATTATTTGGATTTTTCAATCTTTTTGTATAAATATATGAGGGGAGTAGCATTATTCAATTCAAATGGTGGAGTAGACTGAACTTTATAAAGGACTAAAAATTATTGGTTTAAATTGGGTTTTATAAGACTAAATATTCATATAAAGCAAATGGTGAATTAGACAAATATAAAGTGCAATTGATTACGAAGAAGTCCACTTTGAATATAATTTTATGTTTGATCATTAGACTTTTTGTTCCTAACTTATGCCATTTCTATTTATTGGTCTATTTAAAGGGAAGCAACTATCCATAATAAAAATAAAAATGATTTCGTACCGCCTCTGTATTGTAATTAAAAAATCATCCCTTGCATCATTGCGCATGTGTATAATGTTTGGTAAAAATTTAAGTTAGACATGCCTGAACGGTTTAGGCGGGTTTTATTTATACTTAAATAAATTCATCCATTTCAAATAGGATTTATTTATCCCCAATTAAAATATATTAGATGTGTTTGAGTTTGGTAACCATTTAGACGTGCCTAACCTGACACCTTCCCATAATATTTTTTATTATCTAATTTTAGTTAATACTTTATTATTAAAATTGCTTAATTCAACACCACAGCCGTCGTTCATTAATTTTCATAATCTTTCCATATTTAAATAAGATTCCACATTGTATAATGCTTGACAGCTGTGTGCAAATAATAATTTTAAAACAATGGATATTTATAAAATCAGTAAACAACTGCATAGCAAGAACCTCAAATTAAAATTAATGTAGTCTCTGATTATTGATAAAAAGAATTGTAGAAATACTTGAATTCAAGTGAATGAGATTAAGGTTGGGAGAAAGTGCTCCAAGAACAACAGTAAAATTTAGTTTTGTTACTAGGCTTAGAAAGTGGCCTCTCTAATAATTCTATTTTAAAATTTACGCTAATTTTATTAATTTTTATAATTTTAGGTTTTCGGTTAATAAAATTTAAAATTGATTTTTATAAATATAGAAGAAAATCTACTATATTATAACTACTTTCCCAACAATTTTAATTCGTAGTGTAATTTCGCCATATAAAAATATCGCAACAAAAGGTAGAAATTAACAATAATTATGTAATTAGCAATACCATAAGTAATTAACAATAATCACATCTTTGCATCAAAACTATTCCTCAACTCATTTTAAGTAATTTCATGTTCCTCAACTCATTTTAAGTAATTTCATAGCCATGGAAGCTTCAAAAACATATCATCGCATCATAACATCAACCAAACAGGTAAGAACACGATTCATCAATTTACAAAAGACAACTTAACAAAAATCGCATCTCTGGCCTATTGATCGTACATGCAATTTAATATTCGTGTTTAGGAGATTAAGAGAGGTAGGGAAAGATCCTACTTGAGAGAGGAAAATTTCAGATTTGAAGTTCCTCTTTGGAATCGACGTTCTTGATCTCTCCTCGCTCAAAACTTCGCGTTTCCGGCTCCTCTTAACCAAGTAGACTTCGATTCCTCAATTCGTGTCTTTTCCTTTTGATTCCCAGCTAGGTTGAAAATTTGGATGCGAGAAATCGATGGGGCTTTTGGTATCAAAACGGAGAGGAAGGTGAGGGGATTCCAAATATGTGATTATTAAGGCTAATCGAGCAATTTGGGGTAGGGTATCGGTAGAGAAAAGGGCTGATGCACCTTCAATGGTGTTTTGGAGAAGAAGAGTATCGAAGAAGGAAGGGGAGGGAGAGAGAGTCAATCGAGAGAGAGAGAGGGGGGGAGAGATGGAATAAATGTGGAAAAAGGAATTTTGTAATATAAATTAGGTGTAGGATATTCTATTTATTTTATTTAATTTGATATTTACTAAATTGTCCTCCTTTAAAATACAATTCATGCCTTTCATAATTTCTAGGATGGTAATTTCCTATTTTTCCTTTTATTTACTAAGACTCTTTAATTTATTCATTTCCTACTTTGGGTTATAAATCCCAATTTAATCAAATCCTTCCATTCCAAAATAATAAATTCAATTTAAAATAATTTTGAGTCCAAATAATCATGTGGACAAAAATAATAATATTGGAGCTAAGAAATTCATTCCGGTATCTTCCATCGGAATTAACTCATCGATGATTTGTTGTAACGATTTCACACATATATACATATTCCCATAATTCGTCCCAAATAAATAATTACCCGAAATTGGGAATTTGAATCCCAATATAATATTTAAATAATTAAACAATCGGAAATAGTGAGATCTCAATAATTTATTTGTAATCGCATGCGATTTAATCAATAACCGCGAGAGAAATTCTAATGTCTCACTTGAGATAATAGTAATTAATTAAATAGGATATCTTCTCTTGTCTTTTCTATCGAGATTTATTCTTGTCAAAAAGGGTCGGATTTTCGCGTGCGTTATAATATGTTTGATCCTTATTTTAGGGATATTTGTTATTCTTTTCCTTTTCTATGTATATGGTGACTGTATATATATGTTACCATCCTATGTAATTGATAGTGAAATAATGAAGATTTTTTTCTGCTATTTCTAAATTCTAAACCAAAACTCCATAATCCCTGAGCTTGTCATGGTTGAAAATACAAAAACCAATGATTTACACCAAACACAAACAAACACATCGATTGTCGATAATCTGTTCAATGGAAACAACTTTCTAACCTGGAAGAGAGTAATGAGAATTGCTTTGGGAGCAAGAGACAAACTCGGTTTGTTCAACGGAAAAAGAAATAAACCCAATGAAGATGCCGCCGATTTTGATTCATGGAACAAGCAAGACTGCATGGTGATGGCCTGGATCTTAGGATCTATTTCAAAGGACATATCTGACAGTTTTCTCTACACTAGCAGCTCAAAGGAATTATGGGAGGAACTTGAAGAGAGATTTGGAGAGGATAAGGGACCTGTTAAGTTCCAAATCCAGCGAGAAATCAATTCCACGAGACAAGGTGATCAAACTGTGGTTGCCTATTATACAAAAATCAAGAGGCTTTGGGATGAATTAACAGCTATAGAACCTATTCCTCAATGTGCGTGTGGTAAATGCACTTGTTGCATAGCGAAAGAACTTGCTGCTATGGAAAATTCTAATAAGGTAATTCAATTCTTAATGGGATTGAATGATTCGTTTGACAGAATCAGGGGATAGATTCTATCTATGGAACCATTGCCAACCATCAACAAAGCTTATGCTATGGTCTCATCTGATAAAAAACAAAAGGGAGTCTACATGGGGACTGGAAATCAAAGTTACAACGATGCTGCGCTAAGTGTCAATGCTGGTGCTGACAAACGCATGCAATATCAAAGATGGTGGGAAATATACAAAAGGAAATTCAAGTAAGTTTTGTACCTTTTGCAAAACTACTGGACATTTGAGAGATGGTTGCTTTAAGATCATCGGATATCCTGATTGGTACAAAGGTCCAAAGGATAATCATAAAATTGAAACCAAGCCTTGGAACAAAGCAACAAAAGGCAGAGGAAGCAACAAATTTGCAGGCAATGCATCAGCTACTAGTGACTGCAATCTAGATAGTCCATTTGATGAGAACTCAGAAAGCAAGCTTAGTCTTGAAAGCCTTGGGAGGATGATGAGCACAATGCAGCAAGAAATGCAGAAGTTAATCAAAGAGAAGGAGAGCGTGAACTTTGCTCATAATGCGTTCTCAAGTGTTTCAGGTATTAATCTTCTCATCAACAATGGATTGTTGATACTGGGGCAACCAATCATATGGCTTCGTGCTTTAAAGCTTTGATTGAACCTCAAACTCTAGAAAAACCAAGTCCTAATTATCTACCCAATAATGCCACTGTCTTTGTCACCCACACAGGATCAAACATATATTCTAGCCATAATGGAGAACTAGCTATAAATAAAGAAATCAATCAGAATCAAGCTGGATATTCCTTTACGTAACCCTAACCCTAAATCCCCTTATTTATAAAGGGTTCGAATTTAATGAATTCGAACCAATATTTAAATGATTTTGACATAAAATTAATTTAAAAATAAATTATTTATAAAGGGTTCGAATTCAATGAATTCAAACCAATATTTAAATAAAAAAATCTGGGAGTTCGAATTCCTGATATTCGAATTGCCTATGGATGTCACATCCCTAAGGTTTGAGTTAAAAATTTCCACATGTTTCATTCTGGTGACACATATCAAAATCACCCTTGAGATACGAGGATTTTGCTTGCTTGTAGCTCACTGCAAATAAATTGATAAAAAAGCAGTTGAGGAAGTGAAGACAAACAAAGAGATTCCAAAGATAAAGCCTGTTTAATGTTTATATCATCCAGTCGAAAGTGGTAATGACTTTTCTCCGAAAGTCATTTTTGTTGCTATGTCAGAGTCAACTTCATGATCTTTTATGACAGGAAGTATTAGAAAACATCACATCAGATGCTAAATCATCTTCAGTTAGGAGTTGTGAGGTTTATGAATCGGGTGGAAAAGAAGGATATAGCAACGTTGATTCAGTGATGGATCTTCCTGTGACAGTGACTGCACGGTCCTGGGAGCTGTGATCTCAAGGCAGATGCAGAATCTCTATAATGTCCAGACTGTCCGGTAACCAGACTGCGCAAAATGATGGCCTTCAGTTGGTACATCTTTTATAGAAAAGGCAAGTTTTTATTATCTTTGTTCATTAATGTTTATTTCTTCATAAGCTTTCTATTATCTTTTACATTTTTACTTATTCTTCTCATTCCCTAGGTATTGCTGATTTGGAGCGTGCTCTTTCTGTATTTTTGTCTCATTTTCTTCTTGTCACCTATTTCATGTTCTTCACATTTTTTTTGTCAAGGGGCGCCTAGAACTCATTCTCTTGAAATTTGCTTCTTGAATTTTGTTGATTATTGTTGTTTCTTGATCATTGCTTTGTTAAAAGAGATACTATGAGGTTGCCCAATTTTTTTTTTCCTGTTAAATTTGAATTTCGATTCTTGAAATAATAATCAGTATATACACTAATAGAACCTTGCAGGTATCCAAATGAAGTAGATAGATGCATTTTAGCCAGACAAACCGGTCTCTCTAGATCCATGGCTTCGAGACTCGTATAGATTGATGAATGGCCAAATATTGATTATGTGAGTGTAGATATATTGTGCTGTTCACTTACTATATGAATTCTGTTTTAATGCTTCAGCCAGTGCTTATGTAGCTTGAGCACCATCAATACTGTAACCTCCTATCAACACTCGAATGATTTTATCATTCAGTTAGTATGATTCATGTAAATCAATAGGATTACTCTCAATTATTCATAACATTATAGCACAATTCTAAGATGTATATATAGTTCACTCAACTGACTGGTCTCAATCATCATTGTTGGATGTTAGGGCTAAAGCTTCTTCCCATTTGCCCATCCGACTTTCCATCTCTTTTATGTCGATCCATCTCTTAATTTGTGCTAGTAATTAGTTTTGGTTTTGACAGTGATGGCAAAGTTGATTCAGTGATGGATATTCTCTTGAGCCTAATGATCTCGAGGCAGATGCAGAATCTCTAATGTCCAGACAATCTGGTGAGATGCAAAATGATGGCCTTCAGTTGGTACATCTTTTATGGAAAAGTTAAGTTTTTATTTTATTTGTTCATCAATGTTTATTTCTTCATAAACTTTCTATTATCTTTTACATTCATATTGTTTTGGATTCCCTAGACTTTCTGTATTTTTGTCTAATTTTCTGTATTGAGATATAAATATTACTTTGCTGACAGAAGTTTGTCATTCAGTTTAATGATAGTTGTTTCAAGAGGAGCCAAGAACTCTTTCTCTTGGAATTTGATTCTTGAATTTTGTTGATTATTGTTTCTTCTTGATCATCTTAACTACTTGTGGCCTTGTAGCTTTATTGAGAAAATTTGGGCTGTTGTGTTTACTGCTACAAAGATAATTTTGTGCTAACCAATTTTTATTTGAGGTTGAGGGAACTGTGAGAGTCCGTGTTGGCTGTGGATTTGGGCATTACTACTACTTCCATGTAAGCAAAGCCTATATTTTCCACTCTTCCAGGTTTTGTAAAGATATTATTTGGATTAAAAGATTTTTGAAATAATTCCTTGTTTAGTTTATTTGATTTAGAGGAGAGATTACTGCACAAGTGAAATATATAAGTTACAATGTACTTGTGATTTGATCGTGAAACATATATAATGCTTGTGAGACTTTACCTAGTATAAGTTATACCTGTTTTTGGTTGTTAATTAGAAGAGGGATTCTTGCATTTTACAACTTTCAGTTTGATGGAATCCTCAAAAAATTGTCGGCAAAAACTTGCGTTAGGCAGACCTAAACGGTTTAGGCGGGTTTTATCCTACCCAAATGGGTTGACCCATCCCAAATAGGATTTATTAATCCCAATTAGGGTATATTATATGGGTTTGAGCTTGAGTTAATGAATAAAACCGCCTAAATCATTTAGGCCTGCCTAACCGAAGACCTTCCCAAAATTGTCAATTCTTGACATAGAATGGGTACCAAAACTAGAGGTAATCCTTCTTCTTTTTTGGAGCAACTTCTACATCCATTTCTGGTGCAAGATATTGAGCTGTAGCCTATAATTGAAATTGTGAACTCGAGCGAATCAAATTTATATTTTTGAGTGACAAATTTCTAGATTTCGCACAGTTAAAGGTCAACAATAACATGAGTGAGGGGGAATTTTGAGTTTCTTCTGTTTGTTTGTTTATAGTTGTGTTTTGATTCCTATATTATGGTCAATTTTCATATTATTCAATGCATACTTCTTTATCATCATATTTCTTCAAAACTTGAAAGATGCTAGGGTTGCAATTGATGCTCTTTTATTACTTAATCGGAGGCCATTTTATTAATATTCTTAATACTATATATCTATTGCTTCATTCTTTCTTGCAGTCTTACCATTTGGAAATGATGATTTCTCTTTAGAATTTGATAATTGTTTCGTGAATCTATGTTGATGTTTCAACTATTGGCAAAGGCATGTAAGGTAACCAGCAATGCATCCCAAGATTGATGACAGAGAAAAGGAAGACAAACCAGAGGTTATTATTTTTTCTACTCGGAGAAATTCTTCTTCCACTTGTGTTGTAAAATATTATTGACTAGTGTATGTAATACCGGTTTCCATAATGGATCAACTTTTTTCTCCGTTTAATTGTGGCCACTCATCCCTTCCCAGAGCCTCAAAAGACTGGTTTGAATCTTCTATTTCTATTCACTCATTAATTCAGTAACAATTTTTCTTCATGTTATAGTTGGTTAGGCATTCTCATTGATTTGCTTGAAGCCCGCTGCAAATAATTGATAAAGAGGCAGTTGGGGAACTGAAAACAATCAAAGAGATTCCACTATATATCAAAGCGAAAACAAGTACATTCTCAGATGTGAGATGGGAATAAATCAGATGCATTAATTTTCAAAATCACGGATCCATATTTGATCTAGAGAATTAAAATTATGTTGCATTATCTAGGCTAATTTGTTGTATTATTTGGGCTTTTCAGTCTTTTTGCATAAATATGGGGGGCCCATCTAAATATTATTCAATTCAAATTGTGAAGTAGATGAGACTTTCTCTCTAAGACTGTCTCTACTAAAAATCTAACACAACCCAACCTAACAATAAAATATTATTTTCTTTATCTTCCACCTACACAACCCACAACCCAACTTAATTTCTACTCTAGCAATGACATCCACCCAATCTAAATTATATTTTTATATAAATATATAACTATAATAATAATAATTAATATGGATTCATAACTAGATATTAGAAGGAAGAAATACCGGAAAAATGAAGTTGAGTTTGTGAATGAAAATGTATGAATATTAGGTTTATTTTATAGGGAAAAGAAAAATATGAATTTTGAATAAAATATTAGTTTCTTCAAATAACATAATTAATTATAATTATAAAAAGTTATTGTATGCTGTAAAAAGATTTTATTTAAATTAATAAGAAAAAATAAATATGAATTATAATATAACTTTAAACATTTTTAAGCTAATAATTATATATAATATCATAGATATAAAACAACGTATATAAAATTAGGTTATCCAACCAAAAAACTATCATTTGGCAGTTTTTGATTGGATAACTTCTAAAAGGATGAAGAGATTGTGCAGACAACCGTGTCATCAACATTATTCTTCAAATTTTTATTTTTGATATTTTTTTACCTCAAATTTTTTTGTAATTTAGCTTTTGACACTCATTGTTACAAGTAGTCTAAGGCTATGTTTGCCATGTCATCTTTTCCTAAAAAAAAAAATTATAAAATGCCCCATTCCAACCTTTACTTGGTCGACCACGAACCAAGGGAAATCAAGTGGTCCCACTATTGATAAACTATATGATATTGTAACACTTGTCATTTTTTTATTGTTTCATTAAATTTTTTATTGTTTTAACAATTATATTGATAAATCTTTTATATAATAAAATATAAATAAATAATAAATATAACAAAATTCATAATTTTGGATTATGTACAAATAGAGACTAATTTTGATATATATTTTTTATTTTTAAATTTGATATATAGATATGTATATATATATAAATTAATTTTATTTGTAATACTTTTATATCAATTTAATCCAATAATATTTAATTATATTTAATTCTTCACTTTAATTTAGTCAAATGATAAAATAAATGTCTTCATTTATTCTATTTTTTATTAATTTAATTACAAGTAATATTTTTATTTTAAAAATAAAATTAATGCAAATAAAAGAATTTTATATAATGATGTGGCTGTGTGGTCATTGATAAACTTAACAAAATTATCATGATTGGTTCGAGTGATGTGGATGAGAGAGAAATTAATTTACTATTAAAGTGGTTGGGTGGTTGGAAAATTATAAATTGAGTTTATAAGACTAAATATTCATACAAAGCAAATGGTGAAGTAGACCAATATAAAGTGCAATTGATTGATTATAAAGAAGTCTACTTTGAATATATTTTTATGTTCCATCATGAGATTATTTGTTCCTAATTTTTGTCATTTTTTATTTATTGGTCTATTTAAAGGGCATCAACTATCCATAATAAAAATAAAAATGATTTCTTACCGCTTCTGTATTGTAATTAAAAAATCATCACTTGCATCATTGCGCATATGTGTAATGTTTTTTATTATTTAATTTTTAAATTTTAGTTAATACTTTATT
>JAPKLW010006530.1:0-17178 GCA_026898455.1 Plectranthus barbatus | reverse complement strand
GATGTAGATGGAGGGTTATCAGCTGGAGGTTGAGAAGATGATGCCATGACTTCAGAAAGATTCAAGATTGAGAGAATTTTGAAAGATATTAGGGTTCTGAAAGTAGGGAAACATAAAGGTTAACCCAAAGGAAGTGATCGGGTATTTATACTCGGGCCATGCAGGATCAGACGTCCAGAATCAACGCTCAGCAAGCGAGGATCGACGGTCATCAGCAGGCCCGGTTCCCTGTGCGACGTGCGCGGTCGTGCTGACGTGGGCAACGCCATGGAGCTGACGTGGCACGCAGCGATTGGTGGCAACCAAGCGTCGGACTGCGCAGACACTGTGCACATTAAATGTGGCATTAAATGCCGCATTAAATTCTGAGGACTGTACACGCTAGTCAGATTTGAACAATCCCGCCTTTTCTGAGACAGCTGGCTTGACTGGTCATCAGTAGCATATGCCAGTTGAACACTTCCCCCTAACTGGTTGGCCTCTTTATCAGTTGGCAACTGATACACATACTGGTGCTGGCAACTTGAAAGATAGTAAAAATTGAGAGCTTGGACTCAATTTTATTCCGCATAATCTTCTCTCCAAGAAATCCACTCCTCATCATCGCTTGAAATTGGGAGCTGGGACCCAATTTCGCTTCAACTGATGGTTTATGCTGGCAAATTGAAATGAGAGTTGGGACTCATTTCCTTAGACATTTGAGATACCACTAGTGAGTTTGAGATAACACTTAAATAAAAACAACTAAGAGCTTGGACTTAGTCGTAATCAGCGTCCTTCAGAAGATCAAGAACAGAATGAGAGCTGGGACTCATTCTTCCTCATCATTTGGGCTCGCATCAAACTCCAAAAGACCGAGTTTGATGCACAACTCCTTGAATCTTGCTTCTGGCAGCGGTTTGGTGAAGATGTCAGCCAATTGATCTTCAGTTCTGATGTAGTCCACGCTGACATCCTTCTTTTCGACATGATCACGTATGAAGTGATGTCGAATATCTATGTGCTTGGTTCTAGAATGATGAACCGGATTCTTCGTGATGCACATAGCGCTGTTGTTGTCGCAATAGATTGGAACACAGCCAGTGTCCACTTCATAATCCTCCAGTTGTTGCTTGATCCAGATAACTTGAGCACAGCAACTGGCAGCGGCAACATACTCAGCCTCAGTGGTAGAAGTAGCAACTGAGTGCTGCTTCTTGCTAAACCAGCTGATTAGCTTGTGTCCTAGAAACTGACACGTACCACTGGTACTCTTTCGATCAATACGGCATCCAGCGAAGTCTGAATCTGAATATCCAATGAGTGTAAGCTCATCATTTCTGGGATACCATATTCCAAGAGATTCAATCCCCTTCAGATATTTTACTATCCTCTTTGCAGCTTCCATGTGTGACCTTTTCGGATTGGCTTGAAATCTGGCACACACTCCGACTGAGTACGAAATGTCGGGTCTGCTGGCTGTGAGATAGAGAAGTGATCCAATGATTCCTCGGTAGATGGTAGGATCAACTAATTCACCTTGCTCATCAAGAAATATTTGACAACTGGTGCTCATAGGTATTCTGAGGGACTTAGTTTTCTCTGGGCAATACTTCTGAATTAACTCCTTGGTATACTTCCGCTGGCTGATAAAAATTCCATCAGCTGACTGCTGGACTTGGAGTCCGAGAAAGTATGTTAACTTGCCCATCATACTCATCTGAAATGATGTCTGCATCAGTTGAGAAAACTTCTCGCAGAGAGTTATATTCCTTGATCCGAATATGATGTCATCTACATAGATCTGCACCATTAGCATGTCACCACCATCCTTGAGAAGAAAGAGAGTCCTATCAATCTTCCCTTTCCGAAATCCATTGCTGGTGAGGAATTGTGACAGCGTTTCGTACCAAGCCCTGGGCGCCTGTTTCAATCCATACAGGGCCTTTCTCAGCTTGTACACCTTGGTGCCAATTTCAAAGCCTGGAGGTTGCTCGACATATACCTCCTCTTTTAGCTCGCCATTCAGGAAGGCGCTCTTCACGTCCATCTGGAACACCGTGAAGCCGTGATACGCTGCATACGCAAGGAACAGCCGTATCGCCTCCATTCTTGCAACTGGTGCGAAGGTCTCATCGAAGTCGATGCCTTCACATTGCCTGTAACCTTTGGCGACTAAACGAGCTTTGTTTCTGACCACGGTGCCATTCTCATCTCGCTTATTCTTGAAAACCCACTTGGTGCCAATCACTGACTGATGTGATGGTCTCTCCACCAAGTCCCAAACATTGTTGCGAGTGAATTCAGCAAGCTCTTCTTGCATGGCATTAATCCAATCAGCAGATTCTAGCGCAATTCCTATGGAAGTAGGTTCCATTTGAGAAATAAAGCAACTTAGGAGCGCACTGCCGTGTCGAGTCTGGACTGAACCTTCCGGATCACCGAGAATAGCATCGGATGGGTGATCCCTCAGCCATTTGGGAGGACCAGCCACTGCTGGTGCCGGCTGTGAAATAGGGTCTTCTGTCCTGAAGACTGGTGCTTCCATATTTTCACCAGTCGGAGCTGGAACTGCAACTCGCGGTTGACCTTCACCAGTCGGAACTGGATTTGCAACTGGTGGTTGACCTTCACCAGTTGGAACTCCTTCATCAGCTCCACTGTCTGACTGGCTTCCTGAACCTTCACCAACGATGTCAGTATCTGCTGGTACCTCCATTCCAGCTGGTTCATCGTTGTCTTCTGGCTCAAAGATTCCAGTCGGAATTCCCCCTTGATTTTTGCTAGATCCACTCAGGGAGATTGAGTGTAAGGTCTCAGCAAGGTCATTTGCATCACCGACCCTCTCGGTTTGCCGATGGGCAACCGAGGGAACTGGTTGTGAAGATGATCCAGTCATAGGTCTAGTCGAACCAGTTGGTTGAGCATCGGAAGAATTCCTGCCCAACTGGTCGCTGACATCCTCGACCTCAGGAACATCTTCAGCCAGTTGGCGTAAGGTCCTGCGCACTAAAGTAGCTTCATCAAAAACAACATTGCATGTTATTTCCACAAGCTGGGTAGTCTTGTTAAATACTCTATAGCCCTTGTGAGAGGGATGTCCATATCCGACAAACACACCCTCATCAGCCTTAGGCGAGAAAGCATTTAACTTCGACTTCCCATTATTATGGATATAACATGGTGAACCGAATGCACGAAGATGAGCTATAGAAGGCTTACGACCAAAATACACTTCGTAGGGAGTTTTCTGGAGTCTGTCGTTGATCCCGCTTCTATTCTGAGTGTAGCAGGCAGTCACCAACGCTTCTCCCCAGAAACTCTGTCCCAAGCCGGACTCAGCCAGCATGGACCGGACCGCTTCTTTCAGCGTCCTGTTCCTATGTTCTGCCAGTCCATTCTGCTGCGGTTGCCTTGGAGTAGATCTCTCATGTTTGATCCCGGCCTCCGCGCAAAAATCCATCAGCAGACTGTTGCAGAATTCAGTCCCATTGTCTGATCGAATTCGCTTTACCACAGCTTCTCTCTGTTTCTGAGCTTGGATGATCAACTCTGGAAGAATGATCTTCACCTCATCCTTGGTTCTGAGAAGCTTTACCCATGTGTAGCGCGAGTAGTCATCGACTATCACCAGCGAATATCGTCTTCCTCCAATGGTTTGCGGTGTTACTGGTCCAAACAGGTCCATGTGTAACAAATCGAGTACCTGACTGGTACTGGGGCAGACTGGCGACTGGTTCTTGAAGGACTTCCTAGTTTGTTTGCCTTGCTGGCAAGCTTTGCAAATTCCTTCCTTCTTGAACCCGCCCTTGGGAAGACCATCTACAAGATCATGCTTGGTTAGATAATTAATAGTTTTGAAATTTAGATGACTTAACCTTTTGTGCCACAGCCAGTTAGTTTCCATGGAACTGGTGGCTACAAAGCATGTATCAGTCTTCCCGCTTTGCCAGTCAACAACATAGAGACCTCCTTTCCTGACACCTTTCAGCTTGGTCTCGCCAGACTCTTCATTCTTGATCTGGCACCCTGATTTGTCAAACACAATGGTATAACCATTGTCGCACAGCTGACTGATGCTCAGGAGGTTGTGCTTCAGATTGGTGACAAGGGATACATTCACAATTCTGACATCATCCTTCTCGATGCAGCCCTTGCTAATAACTCTGCCCTTGGAGTTATCACCAAAAATAACTGGTGGTCCTCTGACCTTGGTGAGCTCAGAAAATAGGAACTCCTCACCAGTCATATGAGCCGAGCAACCACTATCTATGATCCACTCGCTCGATCTCTGAAGCTGTGTTGCATGATCCTGTTCCTGCAAGAAAATGAAATTATTTAGGTCCCCGATCATCAGCGGGTCCTGCAGGGTTAGATCTCTGGATCATTCCTTTTGGAATCCAGACTTGAGTAATCTTCAGCTCGGTGTTACCCTTGCTGACATCACGTGTGGCCTTTACTTGAGTAATCTTCAGCTCGGTGTTACCCTTGCTGACATCACTTGTGGCCTTTCCCTTCCTTTTAAAATAATGCATGGATTTGTTTTTGGAAGGTGTGGCTGTGTGTGCGGTTCCTCTGGAAGTATTCTTCCTCCGAGAGTGTCGGAAATTTCTTTCCGACCTCTTGTGTTGCCTTGGTGGTCTCTGGAATTGTGGACCACGATGATTAGCCTTCCCAGCCCTTGAGAAAAGGTTTTGATTGGGCTCAGGCCTCCGATAGGTGTTCCTCCTATCGGGAAATATCCTTCTCTCAGTATTCTGCTGAGATTTGGATCCCTTGTAAGCATGCTGGCAACTGGCATACTTGTAAGGTTGGGCGTGGAATCTCTGGACAGCTGGTGCTGGCTGTCGGATTCCACTGACAGCTGACGCTGACTTCCTAGCCTTAGAATATTTCGGCTTAGTCTGCGTCTTCGGATATGCTGGCGTCCTGTCAGCAGAGGATCTTGCCAGTTGAGGATTTTGTCGTGATGACTCACCTATGTATCTGGACTTATGGTTCCTATGCTGATCAGCCATTCGGGACTGACTGGTATTACCAGCTGGTGCTGATGCATTTACCAGTTTCCCCTTACCATTACCAGTAGTGATTTGTTCGGGCTGGTTTATGCTCAAATCCTTTGTAAATCCCAACCCGGACTTATCAGAAGGCTTTCTCCAATGACTTAGAGCTGCTTCCAAGTCTTTTGAGCCTTTATTTAGAAAATTTATTCTATTTTCTTGCTCCAGAACGAGATTGTGAAAATTATCTCGCTCAGTTTTTGTAATTTAAAAATTTTGGAGCAACTCAAAGTGAGTCTTTTTCAAAGTGGCTAGCTCTTCACTGACTGACCTCGATTTTTCAATCTCCTTGGTCAAAATAGAAACTTGATCTTTCAGCGAAGTATTTTCGCCAGCCAAGACATTCTTTATTTCATAAAATTTTAAAAATTCTTTTTGAAGAATGTCTATAGTAACAGCTTCTGAGTCGGAGCAACGCGACTCAGAATCGTCTAAACTGATAGAAGGCATGATATGCATTGGGGAAGCTGATGATTGTACCTGATCATCAGCTGCAAGTGCCTCTTCACTGTCAGCACTTCCTTCAGCTGACTCTTCTCCGAAGGCTGCCATCAGTGCCAGTAGAGCTTCCTCTTCTGACTCCTCGTCTGACGCATACTCCCCATCATCATGGTCGGGTATGTCAGGCACTTCAGTCCTGGTCAGCATAGCCTTGGCAACGGCCTTGGAGGCGCGCTCTTCAAAGAGCTTCTTTAGCCTTTCCCGCTCATTTTTGTCCACCTGTGGACATTCAAACTTTAAATGATCAGGGGATTGGCACTGGTAGCAAGCACGGGGAGCTCTCTTGACGAATTTTCCGTCAGTTGAGCTCAGAGATACTCCCTGCTTTGACTTGGCTTTCTCCAGAAGGACAGCCAGTCGTTTCATCTGCTGCTCAAGGTCAGCGATAGAGCCCTCGCTGTCTTTTAAGTTAGATCCCGATGTAGCTGGGATCTCTTTCTGCTGGTTGTGCTGGGCAGCAGGTCTGTCAGCATGGAAGGGCTTCTTGTGCTTCCATTTGAAGTCCTTCTTGACGAAGTAAGCTTCGTCTTGAGCTTTGATGCTGGGGGATCCCATGTTCCTGATGGCCTCATTCTTGTTCACCATCTGGATATCCCACTCGTGTGCCTGCAACTGAGCAAATAACTCCTTGGGAGTCATCTGGGATAAGTCCTTCTCCTTGAGAGCTGTCGTCTTCACGAACCAGTCCTTCTTGGGCATCTTGGACAGGATCTTGGCATTAAGATCTTCATTTGAGTACTTCCTGTCCAGGGACTTTAGCTCGCTGACGATGGCGTTGAATCTCGCCTCCATCTCCTTGATGGTTTCTCCAGGCAGCATCTGGAAGGACTCATACTTCTCCACCGCAACCTGCAATTTGTTGCGTTTCATTTGATCAGTTTCTTGACATAGACTATCAAGATAATCCCATACTCCCTTGGCATTGTCAAACTGGAGGGCTTCCTCCATCAGCGACTCTGGAAGAGAAGCCAGGATCAACTCGTGAGCAATGGAATCTAACTGATTCTGCTTCCTGTCCTCGGCGTTCCATTCGCCTTGAGGCTTTGGGATCACAGCAGCTGGACGATCTCCTAGCTGGTGCTGTATCATGGTGATCTCGATTGGCCCTTTCTCCAGCACATCTTTCATTTCTGGATGGATGCTCTTCAGAGAAATGAGCGACCTCTTTCGCCATGTATCATGCTTCACAGTCTTGTAGTCGAGTAGCTTCGGATTATTCATCTTCGTGTACCTGAGCTAATCAACAGACAAACAAAGGAGTGCAAGGAAACGTGGATCTCGGTCCTAAGCGACTCAGAAACAATCGGTCTATAAGAACCTCGCTCTGATACCACTTGTTGGTCCCGGATTATCAGGGTATAACTTAGCAGCGGAAAATGTGGTTAATCGTTTCTTGCACTCTGCTGGTTACTCAGCTGACTGGGACCTTGTCAGCTGGTCAGTCAACTTGCACTCTGCGTACTCAGCTGACTGGCGACTGGCTCGTCAGCTGGTAGCTCAAGACTTGGAATATTTTTAGCCTTGTTTGCACAGTTATATCAGTTTTCAGATATACACCAGCACTTGGGTGCTGGGTTTTAAATCAGTATGAAATGCAGAAAGCAGATAAAAGACAAAGGATTTATAGTGGTTCGATCAACTGATCTACGTCCACTCTCCAGTCGTAGCACTGGAAATTCACTAAGAGTAATCGGGTACAAGCGTCCTACGATCTATCTCTAGCTGGTGAATGCCTCGTCCACCAGTTCACTAGATCAACCGCTCCCGGCCTTGTCCTTCTTCAACTCTGATCAGCTGGTGGAGTGCGAGCACGTCACTTCAACCTCCACAGCTTCACTGGGTGTTTAGTTCTCCCAAGAACGTGTCTTCTCAATACGGCAAAAGCCCGTAATAACTCGAGTGCTGGCTGGCACAAAAGCTGCTGTGAACTTCCTCAGAAGAGAAAGAACACCAAAGAGATCTGTAACTTACAAGCTGGAAGCTTGAAGTCTCGTGTTTGATAAATCAACACACGGATAGCCTTTAGAAAGGCCTCGAAAGATATATGTGCTTCTACTTGCTTGAGCGTAATAAATTGGCAGTCTTTCGGTAGGTGAAGAGTATTGAATGTCAGGAAGCAAGCTTGCAAGCTTCTTAAATGTTGGTGGTTCCGACTTATTTATAGACGCGGGATCCCATTCAAATCTTCTAGCCGTTTGGACACATCCGGAAAAGGTCTCTGTCCTCGCATGTCCTTCAGACGGCGGCAGGTAGGAATTTCCGGAAAGCGCCATGCTTTTGTCCACTTTATCTGACATTGATCTCTTTATGTCAGAACGGCACTATTCGTCAGTACGAGGAATCGGAACTGGTGTCTTGAACTGATAGACTTTAAGGTATCCTCCTTAAAAGTCATACTCTGTCAGTTAATTCCTCGACGAATCTTCTTTTTGTCTCTAAGACTCTGGGAGAGCGAATCTGGAATTCTGCTGGTAACATCCGACTGGTAGATCATTCTGGTGATCTTGTGCTGGCAGTCTCTGCTGGTGACTTTGCGCTGGCACAATCTAAGTCTACCAATATGTCTGATGTTAACTCTTGGAATCTCCCATGACTGGTGGCTTCACCGCTGGTGAATAGTGTCAGTGAGAACACGTATTCTGCTGGTAGGGTTTGTCAGCCGCCTGCTGGTGAAAACCTTCCCAACTGGTGAACAGTAGCCAGTCGTGAGCTCTTTCTCATGCTGATGAACAGTGTCAGCATGAGTCTTGTCAGTCGCTTGCTGGTGAGACTTCTCTCAACTGGTAAGTACATCTCATGCTGGTGAACAGTGCCAGCATGAGTCTTGATCAGCTGTGACTTACAACTCAAAAGACCTAAACAGGACTTTACATTTGAGACTAGAGCTATTCTAGAGACAAACTGACGCTGGTAGGACTTAGGATTTGATCCACCAAAACACCAAAACTAGGATCTAAACAAGTAGCTACTGGGGAAAGGAAACTTAGCCAAATTTCCCAACAATTTCCCCCTTTTTGGTGCGATCAAAGCCTAACCAGCGAGCACTCAGTTGATGAGGAAAGTTACAAAGTATTTCAGGGTTTTACAAAATAAACCTATCAGATCTAAACCCATGAAACCACTTCCTCACATCAGCTCTAACTAAAATCTTCCCCCTCAAACTAAGAGGGATATTGCTCGTTTAAAATATGAAAATTGAGATCAGAGCAAAAAGATTTAAGGTGTGTGATACTAGTGCTGGTGCTGATTACACTGGAAGTGTAAGTTCAGCTTGTAAGTAAATACTTAGACAATTTGTTGGACAATGAGGAATTGTCATCAACTTGTCAGTAATCAATCCATTTAATATGTTGCAGTTACAAGTACAGGATAGAAAACTGACTAATCTAGCTGATAAGCATTTACTTACAACAAAATAGAGAAGCTAGACTATGGCTGAGAAGATGATCCTGGTGATTGAGTTCTGCTTGTGAGCGACCTCAGGATCTCAGTGAGCGCTGCCATATCTTATCTGCTCTTCTCCCTTTCCTCAGCAGCAATCCTCCTCTCCTCTTCAGCAAGACGAGCTCTCTCTGCCTCAGCACGTGCTCGCGTACTTTCCCCCTCTTGGATCCGCGCCAAAAAGGAGGACACTCCAGCGGTTACAGACTCCATCTGTTGAGCAATTTCAGTTCGAAAGGAGGCGAAGCGCTGGTCCATCCTGGCATCAATGAGTGCAAGAAGCTGCACAGGAGGATGGATCTCGGAGATTGGCTGCGCTGAGACTTCAATGGAAGAGGAGGGCACATCAGTTGCGGAAGGAGCCATTGCTGGTTCGGATTCAGCTGTTGTCTCCATTGGGGCTGGCTCCTCCGCTGGTGCCGCTGCTGCAGCTGGTTCCTCTGCTGGTACATCAGCTGCTGCTGACTCCTCTACTGGCACTTCGACTGCTGGCTCCACTACTGGCACTGCTGCTGGAGCTGGCTGGACTTGTTCAGAAACAACTGTTGGGGCTGTGAGTTCCACCACTTGCCAGTCCATGGAATCAGGGACGAGATCGCCCGAGACAATAGGAACAGGAGGGACGGCAAGGGTCAACCACCAACCACGAGAGGGATCCTCCTCTACGAAGTGGTCTACCAGCAGAGCGCAGGCAGCCATGCCGAACAATTTAGCATGGTAGAGAGGGATCCTCGGGAGGGTAACCAGCACTTTGAGGCGACGGAGCGCGTACGTCAGCTGGTACCCCCGACTGGTGACTCGAAACTGGAGGAAGGGTAACTTGATCTTTTTCAGTGGCGGGAGGCCGGAGCTTCCAGTCAGCTGCCTATACTCAGCAATTTTCAGCAAGCGGCGCTTGATCCTCCTTGTAGACTGCTGCTGGGGGCAATCAGGATCAGTGCCCATGAAGGCATGAGCCCACTCCTCCTCCGCTCTCCAGTAGCCAAGACCCAGCCTGGCATAGAGGACCGCCCGCTTCTCCACTGTCAGCAGGCGCTGGCATCGGTCAAAAATCCGCCACCTCCGGAACTCCAGACATAGTTCCGGATCCACCCTCCTGAGTCTACGGTAGCTGGATATCATTTCGTCATTGACGGCATTCTCCACCTCCGCCGTGATGTTTTCAGCATACTCGTAGAGAGTGGAATTGTAGTATTCCACTGGCTGCAGGGGCAGGCACCAGTCAAAAATCCTCGAAGCGTATACCGACTGGTGGGGGAGTCCGCTGAAGGGGATGATGTTGAATGCTGAAGGCTCAGGCACTCGTGAATTTAGAAACGCCATGTCCCCGCGGTGCTCCCACAGGTGTACCCCTGTCACTAGCGACTGGAAGGCATCCTCATCAATCAGTTGATGCTCTTGGATGCAGAGCATGTAAGGTCGCCTTTCAGTACGTGCACGCCTAGCTGGTGATGTAGAGGATGCTGCTGGTCGCCCGGAAGTTGATGTCGAGGCATCTGTAGATCGGGGGCGACTGGCAGGACGACGAGCCTTATCATCAAGGTCTGGGAACAGATCCCTTGGCTCCATCCTCTGCACCATGGAGTAATGTACCACCTCCTCAGCTGCCGCCTGCTCTGGCTCCTCAGCCCTAGGCTCCTCTGCATCCTCGGATTCAGAACTGACATCCGAGAAACTCGCCAGTTTTACCGGGGTGGTCGCCCGCTCCTCAACTCCTCCACTGGCACCCCCTTGCGCGGCCAGTGGGTCTTCTTCACCTCCACCACCCCCTTGCGCGGGTGGAGGGACTTCAGCGACCTCCTCCTCTTGGTACTTATTTACAAGGGATAGTACATCCTCTTCAGCGCCCATGACCATCAGGCGGGTAAAAGATTCATCGGATAAGATCTCGCCTGGAGCTGGTGCTGGTGGCCTTGCACTTGTAGTTGGGGCAACTTCCCATTTGCCTTTAGCCACCTGGTGCACCTGCTCCGCCAGTTCCGCCTGACGTCTGGCCTCATGCTCAGCCTGCACCTTTGCAAAGGCTTCATCGCGGGCTGCCAGCTCAGCCTCTCTTTTACGCTGGTCGGCCAAGGCCTTCAGCCTTGCCTGGGCCTGCTTCTTCCTTACAAGAGAAGCTTGTTGCTCCTTCTTCGCCTGCTCTACCAGCTTCTGAGCTCTGGTCTGAACCCTCTTTCGCTTACGGGTCATCCTCTCCAGCGTCTCTTCCTCAGTCAGTCCCAGAATGGACTTCTTGACTGGGATGGAGATCTTCCCAGACTCAGGATCATATGCAACAGCTGACGGTGGCTGCTGGTGCTGGGAAGTCTTAGGCTTCTTGTGGGATGGCTTCTTGGTGACTGGTACAAGTTGTACGTCCCGTGGGTGGATACCAGTCGCCTCAGCCACCGCGCTTTCCATGGTGTCGAAGAGAGACTCCGTCTCCAGCTTCCTCTTCAACTGAGCCCTAGCCTCATCAGTCAGTGGGAGAGCCACAGCTGGCACTTGCTCCCCCAGGTCTTCTGAGTCTTCCTCAGAAACGGCCTCAGCAGGGTCCACTGCTGACTTCCCTTTCAGCCTGCATGGCTTCTTGTAATCTGGGTGAGGCAGCTTCACCTTCGTGGCTGGAATGAAATCGGAACCAACCAGCTGTTCCCCCTGATCCACGCCATCACCCAATTCCATCTCCAGGATGTGGCTGATCCTCAGCCCGAAGGATACGGCGTGAGCAAATTTCCCTTCAGTTGGCACGGTGATGTTTCGTGCCACATTCTCCAGCAACCGGCCAAAGAAAAATTCGGCCCAATTGCCCTGAACTCCATCCACCAGGGCACACATCACCGAGAACTTCCGCAGGCTTAACTCGGCGTACGAGCCGACCTCGCATTGTAGCATGCGAACCACAATATCGCACACCATTTGCCAGTACTCCTCCATCTCGGACTTCTTCATGCCAGTCCGGAAGACGGTGACCTCTGGCTTCTTCCACTGCGCCCACCTCCTCCGGAATTCCACCGTATCATCCTGATGATACGTGGCCACATCCTCTCCTTCATTCCTCAGTCCGAAGAGATCGGATAGGTATTCTGCGGTGACGGTGATCAGGTGGCCGAACACCGATGTAGTGAACGATTTCCTGTCGTCAGCAATAACCGCCCTAGCATAGAACTCGGCTATCAGGTGAGGGTGGAAGGTTCTGGGGGTCGCCGTCAAGTACTGGCGGAGCTGCTCGCGGTCAACCATCTCCATCAGCTCCGGCCCACGATGCTTTAGGGCTAGCTTCGCGTTCAGAATCTTCTCCTTCTGAACCTGTGCAGTCCTAATCTGTGCGTTAGAGAGCTGTCGCCTGGTCGCCGGCCTGTTCAACTGAACCAATCGGGCGAACGAATAGGTGTAATCGATATCTTCGATCTTCACTATGCCAGTATACGTAGGCATATGAGCTTCAGCGACTGGTAGGTCTGGTGAACCAGACGAGGATGATGTAGATGGAGGGTTATCAGCTGGAGGTTGAGAAGATGATGCCATGACTTCAGAAAGATTCAAGATTGAGAGAATTTTGAAAGATATTAGGGTTCTGAAAGTAGGGAAACATAAAGGTTAACCCAAAGGAAGTGATCGGGTATTTATACTCGGGCCATGCAGGATCAGACGTCCAGAATCAACGCTCAGCAAGCGAGGATCGACGGTCATCAGCAGGCCCGGTTCCCTGTGCGACGTGCGCGGTCGTGCTGACGTGGGCAACGCCATGGAGCTGACGTGGCACGCAGCGATTGGTGGCAACCAAGCGTCGGACTGCGCAGACACTGTGCACATTAAATGTGGCATTAAATGCCGCATTAAATTCTGAGGACTGTACACGCTAGTCAGATTTGAACAATCCCGCCTTTTCTGAGACAGCTGGCTTGACTGGTCATCAGTAGCATATGCCAGTTGAACACTTCCCCCTAACTGGTTGGCCTCTTTATCAGTTGGCAACTGATACACATACTGGTGCTGGCAACTTGAAAGATAGTAAAAATTGAGAGCTTGGACTCAATTTTATTCCGCATAATCTTCTCTCCAAGAAATCCACTCCTCATCATCGCTTGAAATTGGGAGCTGGGACCCAATTTCGCTTCAACTGATGGTTTATGCTGGCAAATTGAAATGAGAGTTGGGACTCATTTCCTTAGACATTTGAGATACCACTAGTGAGTTTGAGATAACACTTAAATAAAAACAACTAAGAGCTTGGACTTAGTCGTAATCAGCGTCCTTCAGAAGATCAAGAACAGAATGAGAGCTGGGACTCATTCTTCCTCATCATTTGGGCTCGCATCAAACTCCAAAAGACCGAGTTTGATGCACAACTCCTTGAATCTTGCTTCTGGCAGCGGTTTGGTGAAGATGTCAGCCAATTGATCTTCAGTTCTGATGTAGTCCACGCTGACATCCTTCTTTTCGACATGATCACGTATGAAGTGATGTCGAATATCTATGTGCTTGGTTCTAGAATGATGAACCGGATTCTTCGTGATGCACATAGCGCTGTTGTTGTCGCAATAGATTGGAACACAGCCAGTGTCCACTTCATAATCCTCCAGTTGTTGCTTGATCCAGATAACTTGAGCACAGCAACTGGCAGCGGCAACATACTCAGCCTCAGTGGTAGAAGTAGCAACTGAGTGCTGCTTCTTGCTAAACCAGCTGATTAGCTTGTGTCCTAGAAACTGACACGTACCACTGGTACTCTTTCGATCAATACGGCATCCAGCGAAGTCTGAATCTGAATATCCAATGAGTGTAAGCTCATCATTTCTGGGATACCATATTCCAAGAGATTCAATCCCCTTCAGATATTTTACTATCCTCTTTGCAGCTTCCATGTGTGACCTTTTCGGATTGGCTTGAAATCTGGCACACACTCCGACTGAGTACGAAATGTCGGGTCTGCTGGCTGTGAGATAGAGAAGTGATCCAATGATTCCTCGGTAGATGGTAGGATCAACTAATTCACCTTGCTCATCAAGAAATATTTGACAACTGGTGCTCATAGGTATTCTGAGGGACTTAGTTTTCTCTGGGCAATACTTCTGAATTAACTCCTTGGTATACTTCCGCTGGCTGATAAAAATTCCATCAGCTGACTGCTGGACTTGGAGTCCGAGAAAGTATGTTAACTTGCCCATCATACTCATCTGAAATGATGTCTGCATCAGTTGAGAAAACTTCTCGCAGAGAGTTATATTCCTTGATCCGAATATGATGTCATCTACATAGATCTGCACCATTAGCATGTCACCACCATCCTTGAGAAGAAAGAGAGTCCTATCAATCTTCCCTTTCCGAAATCCATTGCTGGTGAGGAATTGTGACAGCGTTTCGTACCAAGCCCTGGGCGCCTGTTTCAATCCATACAGGGCCTTTCTCAGCTTGTACACCTTGGTGCCAATTTCAAAGCCTGGAGGTTGCTCGACATATACCTCCTCTTTTAGCTCGCCATTCAGGAAGGCGCTCTTCACGTCCATCTGGAACACCGTGAAGCCGTGATACGCTGCATACGCAAGGAACAGCCGTATCGCCTCCATTCTTGCAACTGGTGCGAAGGTCTCATCGAAGTCGATGCCTTCACATTGCCTGTAACCTTTGGCGACTAAACGAGCTTTGTTTCTGACCACGGTGCCATTCTCATCTCGCTTATTCTTGAAAACCCACTTGGTGCCAATCACTGACTGATGTGATGGTCTCTCCACCAAGTCCCAAACATTGTTGCGAGTGAATTCAGCAAGCTCTTCTTGCATGGCATTAATCCAATCAGCAGATTCTAGCGCAATTCCTATGGAAGTAGGTTCCATTTGAGAAATAAAGCAACTTAGGAGCGCACTGCCGTGTCGAGTCTGGACTGAACCTTCCGGATCACCGAGAATAGCATCGGATGGGTGATCCCTCAGCCATTTGGGAGGACCAGCCACTGCTGGTGCCGGCTGTGAAATAGGGTCTTCTGTCCTGAAGACTGGTGCTTCCATATTTTCACCAGTCGGAGCTGGAACTGCAACTCGCGGTTGACCTTCACCAGTCGGAACTGGATTTGCAACTGGTGGTTGACCTTCACCAGTTGGAACTCCTTCATCAGCTCCACTGTCTGACTGGCTTCCTGAACCTTCACCAACGATGTCAGTATCTGCTGGTACCTCCATTCCAGCTGGTTCATCGTTGTCTTCTGGCTCAAAGATTCCAGTCGGAATTCCCCCTTGATTTTTGCTAGATCCACTCAGGGAGATTGAGTGTAAGGTCTCAGCAAGGTCATTTGCATCACCGACCCTCTCGGTTTGCCGATGGGCAACCGAGGGAACTGGTTGTGAAGATGATCCAGTCATAGGTCTAGTCGAACCAGTTGGTTGAGCATCGGAAGAATTCCTGCCCAACTGGTCGCTGACATCCTCGACCTCAGGAACATCTTCAGCCAGTTGGCGTAAGGTCCTGCGCACTAAAGTAGCTTCATCAAAAACAACATTGCATGTTATTTCCACAAGCTGGGTAGTCTTGTTAAATACTCTATAGCCCTTGTGAGAGGGATGTCCATATCCGACAAACACACCCTCATCAGCCTTAGGCGAGAAAGCATTTAACTTCGACTTCCCATTATTATGGATATAACATGGTGAACCGAATGCACGAAGATGAGCTATAGAAGGCTTACGACCAAAATACACTTCGTAGGGAGTTTTCTGGAGTCTGTCGTTGATCCCGCTTCTATTCTGAGTGTAGCAGGCAGTCACCAACGCTTCTCCCCAGAAACTCTGTCCCAAGCCGGACTCAGCCAGCATGGACCGGACCGCTTCTTTCAGCGTCCTGTTCCTATGTTCTGCCAGTCCATTCTGCTGCGGTTGCCTTGGAGTAGATCTCTCATGTTTGATCCCGGCCTCCGCGCAAAAATCCATCAGCAGACTGTTGCAGAATTCAGTCCCATTGTCTGATCGAATTCGCTTTACCACAGCTTCTCTCTGTTTCTGAGCTTGGATGATCAACTCTGGAAGAATGATCTTCACCTCATCCTTGGTTCTGAGAAGCTTTACCCATGTGTAGCGCGAGTAGTCATCGACTATCACCAGCGAATATCGTCTTCCTCCAATGGTTTGCGGTGTTACTGGTCCAAACAGGTCCATGTGTAACAAATCGAGTACCTGACTGGTACTGGGGCAGACTGGCGACTGGTTCTTGAAGGACTTCCTAGTTTGTTTGCCTTGCTGGCAAGCTTTGCAAATTCCTTCCTTCTTGAACCCGCCCTTGGGAAGACCATCTACAAGATCATGCTTGGTTAGATAATTAATAGTTTTGAAATTTAGATGACTTAACCTTTTGTGCCACAGCCAGTTAGTTTCCATGGAACTGGTGGCTACAAAGCATGTATCAGTCTTCCCGCTTTGCCAGTCAACAACATAGAGACCTCCTTTCCTGACACCTTTCAGCTTGGTCTCGCCAGACTCTTCATTCTTGATCTGGCACCCTGATTTGTCAAACACAATGGTATAACCATTGTCGCACAGCTGACTGATGCTCAGGAGGTTGTGCTTCAGATTGGTGACAAGGGATACATTCACAATTCTGACATCATCCTTCTCGATGCAGCCCTTGCTAATAACTCTGCCCTTGGAGTTATCACCAAAAATAACTGGTGGTCCTCTGACCTTGGTGAGCTCAGAAAATAGGAACTCCTCACCAGTCATATGAGCCGAGCAACCACTATCTATGATCCACTCGCTCGATCTCTGAAGCTGTGTTGCATGATCCTGTTCCTGCAAGAAAATGAAATTATTTAGGTCCCCGATCATCAGCGGGTCCTGCAGGGTTAGATCTCTGGATCATTCCTTTTGGAATCCAGACTTGAGTAATCTTCAGCTCGGTGTTACCCTTGCTGACATCACGTGTGGCCTTTACTTGAGTAATCTTCAGCTCGGTGTTACCCTTGCTGACATCACTTGTGGCCTTTCCCTTCCTTTTAAAATAATGCATGGATTTGTTTTTGGAAGGTGTGGCTGTGTGTGCGGTTCCTCTGGAAGTATTCTTCCTCCGAGAGTGTCGGAAATTTCTTTCCGACCTCTTGTGTTGCCTTGGTGGTCTCTGGAATTGTGGACCACGATGATTAGCCTTCCCAGCCCTTGAGAAAAGGTTTTGATTGGGCTCAGGCCTCCGATAGGTGTTCCTCCTATCGGGAAATATCCTTCTCTCAGTATTC
>JAPKLW010006529.1:4531-17179 GCA_026898455.1 Plectranthus barbatus | reverse complement strand
TTATTGGTTCATTTACCAACTTGTCCTCAAATAATTTAAATGGCAAAACATAATTTTCCTTTCTAGAAGCTCCATTTAAGTAAATTCTCCATCCACATAATTTATTTAATTTCTATAAATTTCTTTATTATGGAGAATTCACCTTATATTATAATATAAGGTTTTGAAATAATAATATTCCTCTAAATTAAAATATGGCTAAAAATTATATCGAATAAGCTAAGGATTTTTAATTCTTGAATTCACCTCAAAATTATTCTCGAGTAATATTCATCTTTGACATAAATATAATTGGACCTTAGATATATTCTCATGAAATAAAAATAGTGATAAGGTAGGAATTGGCCTTAATCCACATATACATTTTCTAACGGGCTCACTTGGCTCCAAGGAATTTATTCGAGGTGGGTTCAAAATGCATTGAATTAACCAAGACCAAATTTACATTACTATATCATAGTTGTATCAATAATTCCCTAGCCTAATAAATGTACTAGGTGAAATTTAATAGGGAGAGCTTCAATTCGCTTCGACTAAATCTTGCCGTCATACACAATTTAATAATTTTCGTAACAGCTTGAGCTGTCGAAGTTGAAATAATAATATAAGTTTATAAATTTTCAGGTTGTTACATCCTACCCCTCTTACAAAAATTTTCGTCCCAAAAATTGAAATCATCACTGGAATAGTTGTGGGTACTTATTCTTCGTGTTCTCTTCTAATTTGTATGTTGCTCCTTCTAGATCGTGGTGCTTCCAAAGAACTTTAACCATCGATATCTGCTTCGTGCGTAGTTTTTGAACTTTTCTATCTGAAATTGCTTTTGGCGTCTCTTGATATTGCAAGTTCGGCTTCACGTTCATTTCTCGTTGATGGATTACGTGTCTTGGATTGTTGGTGTATTTTCCAAGTTTTGATGTGTGGAAAACGTTGCAATTATTGCTCATCCTAGATAGTAAAGGCTAGTCGGTATGGTACAGGACCAACTATTTCTAACATTTCGAATGATCCAATGAATATCAGCTTCAATTTTTTGCGTAATCTAAAACGTGTGACTCTTTCCTAGGGTAACCCCTTCAGGAATACCTCGTAACCTATTTCAAATATTAATTAACTTCGTTGAACGTCAGCATAGGACTTTTGTCGATCTTGAGCCTCTTTGATCCTCATTTAATCAGTCGTACTACTTGGATCTTATTTTTTACTACTTCGGGTCCTAGTGTCATTCTCTTGCCCACTTCATCCTCGTAAAGAGTGATTTACATTTCCTACCGTATAACACTTCGAACGATATTATTTGGTTTCTTTATGAAGTTCCTTTCTTTCCCTTTGCGAACTCTTGTTCGAATCATCTCAAGTTTCTTGCTCTGTTGTTGAGTTTCCGTGATCCTTTGCCTTAGATTAGGAATTATCACCATTGTTGCTAGGTTCACTCCCTTAGCAATTTTTGGGGGTGATGACTTTGATCTTTTTAGAAAACCCTGGCCCTCTTGAGCTTATAGAACCGACCATCTATTCTAAGCTAATAATATTTGTTCTTCAGGGTCAGCTTATTAAGCTCTCGGTAGTCAATGCACACGCGTAATGATCTGTCTTTCTCTTTCACGAGTAGTACTGTGCTTGTCACAGTGAGACGATGGGAATTATAAACTTGAGATCTAGGAGCTATTGGAGTTGGATCTTCAGCTCTTGTAATTTTTTCGGTGCCATTTTATTAGGTTTTTTATACTGGTACGACTGCAGGTTCTAGATCTATCGTAACTCTAACTGTCTGTCGGGTGGTAAACCTGATAGTTCTTCTGGAATTGTATTTTTACATTCTCATACTATCGGCGTGCCTTGTATATCCTCTTCTTTTACTTTCAACCAATGGTGGCTTATCTTAAGGTGATGTCCACATTTACTAATCTTATAAATCTTTACCTTATCCTAAACTAACTTCAGTCCTAAGACTATTTTTAAGGCTGGAAAATGTCTACTTATGGGTATGGTCGCTCCTAGGGTGTTGTAATTCTTTGTGCATTGCATTCCTTAAATGGTTTTAACGAGGTTCCCGCTTTTTGCATTTTGTTATGGGTTGATGTTCGATCAGTCAATCTATTTCGAGAATGATGTCAATGTCAGCTAGTTTCATGAAGTTTAGATTTTCGATCACGTTTGCATCCGTTCCTAATTCGTCTTCAATGTTTTAGAAACTACGAGTTATCGCTCCCGTAGGAGTTACAACATCTAATGCATTCTCATTTTTCTTACTCTCTGAACTTAGAAGTTTTACGCATGCATTGGATGTGAATGAGTGCAAATCTCTGAGTTTAAACAATATTATAACGGGGATGCTCATGATCTTAAAAATACATGTGAGGTTCTATTTTCTTGGTTGATCCGTCAAGCGGTAGGCTCTGCCCTCACGGTTAGGTTGAGGGACTGGGTTCCTAATCTGATTTTGTTGTGGTGTGTTCTTCCTTGGCGGAGGTGGCGTGTTTTGTCCTGCCCCAGCTTGATTCTCTTGTTGAATATGTGGGTTGTATGCATGGTTAGCTCGGTTATATTGCCTAATACTCCGACACTTGTTAGCAAAATGTCTAATTCTCCCGCAATGGTAGCAAGTAGTAGTCCTCGCTGGACAATCTCGACCCGAATGTTCTCTTTCGCACCAAACACAGTTACTAGCTATTGGGGCAATAGTTCGCGCAGTTTGATGGGCTCCTTGCGCCAGTTGGTTCCAAGATTGATATTTATGATTACCCTGAGATGATCTTTTCTTCAATCGCTGGTTCGACCTGAGGTCACGGCGTTGTACTTGATCATACATGCGGTTATGGTCTGGTTGTGGTTGTTGACTAGAAGAGGTCTGGGTATTCGTATACTTACGCAGCGTAGCTTCAATTGCTAGATCTCGTCCCAAGGTGGCTTTGTAAATCAACCCTTCCAAGCAAGCTAAGGTTGTTTGAATCTCTTGTCTTAGTCTAGATCGAAACCTATTAGATTTCCTGGCATTCGTGTCAATCTGGTCAGGGGCAAAGCGTGATAGTGCACAAAACTTACAGTCATAGTCCTTCACGGAATCACGTCCCTATTTCAGATTTAGGAACTCCGTTTCCTTCTCCAGCCTGTAAGTTTCCGGAATGCATCTGCCTTAAAGTCTTCCCAAGTTATACCAGTGGCTTGTTCTTTAGTGAGGATGCTTAGATGACTCTCCCACCAATAGTCGGCTTCTCATTGCAGTTGATATGGCACACAAACCATCTTCTCTGCCTCAGTACATTCTAGGAAACAAAAAATTCATTCCATTCCTCGGACCTATATTGCAGCCTTTTCTGGGCTCTTGGAGCCATCATAAGTTGGTGGCTTTTGTTGTGCAAATATTTCTCCAATTTTCCTCGGAGGCAGGGGTGTTTCTTCCCCAGCTGCTTCTAGCACAAGCCTCATTCGTGGGCGTCTTCTAGGCGGCATCTGAAATTAAGTCATAGTTCATTACATCAAATACAAGTGACCAAGTGGTCCAAATCCCAACTCTACTTTAGTCATCATATGATACTTTCCTTTGCTTATCGCATTTCTCAAAATCTCATTCAAGCAAGTGCGCATAACCATGCCATAGGCTAATCATTTATCATACCATACGTATCATAAGGTTGTAACTTGCTATATTATTTTTTTTCATAACTCCATATGAAATTTTTCGTATACGTAACATCACTTAAATTGTCTTAACATTCCACGTTTCTTTATTGCTAAATCAAGGACTCAACGATCCTACCCAACAATGTCCGATGAAATTCACGTGCAATTGAGTTGTTTACAGATTATAACAAGGTTTTAAGGTGCCACATGATGTTCATATGCATTGGAAAGAGGACACAATGAGAAAAGATCAAGAAAATCACAAAAAGCACCAAAACAACGAAAACGACGACCCATATTACGATCTCGACGGTCGCCGAATTTGCATTTGGGTAGCCGAGTTTGTAAAATCAGTATTTTTCTCATGGGACATAAATGGTGACTGAAATTACATACTTGGCGGTCGCCGTTTTTGTGAATGAGTCGCCAAATTTGTAAAAAAAATGTATTTTGCTCTCGGGACGAACTCGACGACTAATATACATAAACGGAGGTCGTCATTCACGCTTTACAAGTCTTCGTTTGTGTTTTAAGGGCCAAATTTTGATGTATTTTTCACATCTTTTTAGATGTATACTAGCTAGAATATAAATAAGGCTCTTCTTCTCTTTGTCGCACGCGGCATTAATCGGCCGTGAAGTACCTTTCTCGCCTCGACATCTTTTGCGCTTTTACATATTAACTATTCGCCCTCGTGAATTTTGATTGATCGCTTCGAGTATGGTTGAAGAATGTATGATTAAATTTTGGTTTGCCTCTGTGACGATCAATTCACCTTAGTGACGATCAAAATCTTGTGTCGGTTGACACCTCATTTCTGTCGACCAAAACGGAGAGTTCACATTTTATTCCAATAATGTCTTTCATGTTGATCGACATGTGTTGCGTCAATCGACACGTGCATGTCGGTCGACATTTCTCTCGCGTCGACCAAAACAGAGAGCCTTCATTTTCTGTCATTTCCATACTTAGCCAAAAATTTTGCCTCCAAACTTGATACATGCATTTCCACTAACTTCATAAACATAAGTATCATTCATAGAAGAATTTATTGAAAGTTTTGATACACCAAATCATAGGATAATTCCCTAAGCACGAGGCTCGATTATATTGCATCTTCCAAGCTTTTTCTCGAGTTTATAATATTTAAAACGTCAAAATATCTATTAGTTCTAGGTTAGGATTGCTAGGCTAATCATAAACCAAATGATGCTACTGAACTTCCCCTTTTTTTCCTCATGAGTGAATCATTTTATCCTCGTATTTCTATGTCTGGTCATGTGACATTGCACCTTGTGCAAGTTGGGGTTTTATTTCATTAATTGAATTTCAATCTTGTCGATTGTGATCTACATGCCCTACTACAAATAACTCAGGATCCAAATATTGCCCATTGGGTGGTACTCCTCCATCTTCATGTGGAGGTGTGACATTCAAAATCAATGACTCATCATCATTACCATAGTCTCCACTTGTTGCAATATCATTTAACTAAGAAGCGTAGATTATGCACTCTAGTGTGATCCACTTTAAAGTGACTATCTTACCCAATATATTTATGAACATCATCCGAACTAAGACTTCATTGAGGTTAGTGTTATAGCCTAGAGTAATATCAAGATCAATAGTGCAATAAAACAATATAAGGCTATTGATGTTTCACATTGGAGTGTAATGGTTCCCATAAACCTTGTATTACATACACATAAGGTTATCATTTGTCTCATTCACAAAATTCTTTCATGTTATAACATATTTATCCTAGTGTATACATATAACTAAGGCAATTTGTAGCAACTAATACCTTCCTAATCAACCACATCTATATTTAATTCATACTCACAATTGTCATGCATAATCAAAATTTCCATATACCCCATATTCTCACATATTTATTGCACATGCTCATATTCTCTTGTAATCTCAAGCAATTCATGTGCTCATAGAATATCAAGTTCTAATGTTTGCAAGTAAGCGTACCGAAATAACATTTATCATTTCATATCAACTCATGCTAAATATTACTTCATTTAGATTAAATCAACTCATATAACACGGCACATAACATCATTCCACTTTTAATTTGCATCATGCTATAATAACATCATTTTCTCATAATATATCCATTCGTATCACACTCTTATATCTCATTTCAACTTATCAATATCATTCAATATTTCCATCACCACCATCATTTCATCTTTCGCCATTTATCATAGCTCATATCATCATTCATCACCTCATCATATCTCATGGCCAATCTTGCCATCACTTTCATTTCATAATCACATTTCACAACTCATGCATCACCATCTCATTGCTCACTATCAAATTAAACACATGCTTGCAATTTGATAAAATGTAGTGCCCGGATTTACCAAAAATGCTTGTTAATGTTAGAGATAGTAAAAGTGTAACAAATGTAAAATCAGAAATTCAATGCACAGCGGATAATTTTGTCTGGGATTTTATTTCTAAAACCCAGACGGCCTCATGGAAAAATATATTTCACTAGTAAAAACAAGTTTTTACACAGGAAACAAAAATTAACAAAATGATACAAATATCCTCTAAGTTCACTCCTCAGAGAATATTTGATTACAGGACTTACTAACCTAAGCTAACGTTCCTCAACAGTGTTTCCTCAATCTTAGGATTCACTCTCCGGTGATTGCCTCTACACTATGAAGGAGATATTCGAATAGCAGAGATTAGCAAGGGTGGAAGATGGTAAGCCTTGAGACTTTTTCTGGAAATGATAATCCTATCGCACACCGTCTTCAAGTCTTGATCTTCCTTTTATTCTTTCACTTCCTTTGGAGCGCACGATCTCAGAACCCACGTCCTCACTTTGCTCAGTCGTGTGTTGTGCAATCTTCCCACGTCCACTTGCTTGATGAATAAATTCATAAAGCTGCCCACAAACTCACGTAGGCAGTGGTTAAGTCGTGGGGGACGCTCCCTGAAAAATAGGACCAGAAACACAAACGAATTTGAAGTAAAAACTGTATCCCTAAAAATTAGGAATCAGTTATAACAACATTTACAAGTAGCAGAGAGAAAGTATAACATTAACAAATAAATATGTTAGACTTTGATGTTACACTTTGAAAAGTTTAACATCGCAAATGTCTAACATCATCAATCTCCCCCTTAATGTTAGACTTTTTCTGCTGACATTCCTCAAACCATACACATTCATGGTTCAGCCATGATAAATTATTCAAACATAGAACAGTGGATCATCCACAACATATAAGTATGGTTCATCCATAGCAAATTAAATAAAGACAACTGAATTAAACTTCAGCAAAAACAAAGATACTTGAAATTAAACATCAGAGGTAAAAAGTTCTCCCCCTGAATTAAATAGTATCCAACATCAAAACACAAAAGAAACTTGTTCATCAAAAATAGAAATAGAAACCAAGAGATATGAATGGTTCACTCGTCTTCCCCGTCATCTTCCTCGTGAACACCAGCACCAGGTTTGCTCTCCCCCTGAATGGATGCAGAAAAAGCATCATGAATTTGGAGAAGAGAGGCAGTAAGGGAGTTGAGCTGAGTGATGACTGTAGTGAGTCCGTGCAGAGCACTTGAGAGATCTGGCGGAGCTGATGTAGAAGTTGGAACTGCAGGAGGACTGGGAGGAACTGCATCCTTCATCTCATCATTACTGGGAAGATAGGGAAGATCTTTGACCCGGCCACCTGTGCGTGTTAGAGTTTGCTCAAACACCAATAACTTGGCATCAGCAATGAGATCACCCCCTTGTTCAGGAACTCCAGCTCGCTGGATAAGCCCATAGATGAGGCATGGATGAGGAAGAAGAGATCCATCAGCTTTGAGAACTGCCCTGCAGATGTTAGCAAAGATAATATCTCCCAAATTGAAGGGAAGACCGTTGGCAATGCTGTGAATCAGATAGGCTTGTTCTTTGGTAACCAGAGTAGCATTTTTAGATGGAGTCCAGTTGTGGATGTTAATCTTGAAGAGTGCAGCATGCTTATAAGTCAGACTGGACCCGGGCAATCCCTTGCTTGGCCACCGTTTCAGTTCTCCTCCAGTAATAGCTTCCACCATGCGTCGTTCTTCAGCAGGAGATGGTTCTTGAACTTTGCAGTGGGGAAGACCAAGAAAATCATTGATTGTTGCTGGATCAAAAGCTATGATCTTCTTCCTGACAAAAGACTTTCCATACTTCTTCTTTCCCTCCACACAGGCTTCCTCTTTGATAATGTTAGCATAAAACTCATATACTAACTCAGTCTCAAAACCATCCATTCCAGACACAGACTTCAACAAATTCCTACGACTCAGCAGAGTATCTACCCCATATTTCTTAAAATGTTCAACATCCATGTTTCTCTCTATTTTAAAATTTCTTTTCATGACAGACTCTAAAATAGCTTTAGCACCATAGTGATAGAAGATTTGACTATAGGCCTTTTTAATTTCTAAGTCACTGTCATAAGGGGTAGACGAAGGAGTACCTTTGGCTGGAGTAGCTGAGGTGGATTCAGATTGTTCTCTCTTGGACCTCTTCAGTGTCTGGAGAGTTTCAGCAGCCTCAGAAACTGAAGGAGATCGTTTCTTTGATGCTTTTGGTTTCTGACTTGTAGAGGAGGTTGTCTCAGCCTTTTCTTTTCTCCTCCTTTCAGCAGTACTGCGGGAGATCTTTTTCACCGGTCGTTTCACTTTCTTTTCAGGGACCGGGGAATCACTGTCATCTTCTGTGCTCTCGACCATCTCTCGAGGGTCCATTTTGTAGTTTTCATCAGAGGCTGTATCATCTGAGAGTCCACCTTCATCTGATATGTTGATGTTGGACTTTTCTGGTTTGGAAGGAGGAAATTCATCAGCAGGACTTGGCACATGAGCAGAGTCCTTCAGAGTTCTTTGGGTCTGTCTGATGGGACCACCACGCCCTCGCCTTGGTCTATCCTTCTTCGTTCTATCAATGTTGTCCTGAAAAAGACGCCCAGACCTTCGAGTAGGAAAAAGAGGTATACCGGTAGCTTTAATCCCTTCAGCGATGGCAAGCAAATCTCTTGGATTCTCTGGGTAAATGGGATTTTCTGCTTCTCCGGGAAAGATTTGAGCAATAGGGGGTTCACGAAGAATTTCCTCAGTTTCCTTGTCGAAGAGAATGTCTGCCTCGGTTCGCTCAACTCTGACAGGGGATTTGTCAGACTCAGGAATAGGGTTTTTATCAGAGGTTTCGGAAGCTTTAGGACTAGATTTTTCAGTAGAGTCAGGCAGCGGAGATGGTGGTTTCTTAGGCAAGGGTTCAGTGGTTGAGACAGGAGGAAGATCAGAAGATGAAATGATTTTGGTTTCAGATGATGTAGGTTGCGAAAGAGATTCAGGAATTGTCGGAGAGGTTTTGGTGATCGGTCGAGAGAGTACAGTAGGATTTTCAGGTAGAACTTGAGAGGTCGAGGGAGGTGGAGATTTTGGTTTTTCAGAAGAACTTGCCATTTCAGACGAGAAAGGAATAGGGGAAGTTTGAGAGGGTGAAGCTTGTTGGTCGGCTAAAGCTTTAGAAATGGAATTTTGTAGGGCCTGAAGGTCGCCGGAGCTTAGGACTGCTTTAAGAAGTTCTTGGATTTTGTCAGCCATGGTGATCTGAAAAAAAATACAAGGGAGAAGAAACAAAGAGAGAGAGCACTGTAGACGGGAAGTCGAGAGGGCTCTTGGTTAAATGTGCAATGAGGTGATGTGAGAGGACAGAGAGAGAAAGCAAACAATATAAATAAACAAATGCAAACAGATATTGACGAAAAACATGGAAACCCTGCTCAGATTTTTAGAACAAATAATTTCAATTTAGCTCACTTAAAATTCGAAAATAAGGGGATAAGATCTTTCAGTTTCAAATGAGATTTGACCTAGATAGGATCAAATAACTGAATCCGAGACCTTAGATGGTGAAAATTTTGAAAAGAGAAAACAAATCCCTGAGAAATAGCAACGACCTACAGTAATAAAACAAATAACACAGCCTGTTCAAGAGTTTAACAAAGATATTGTTAGAGTTACACATTGTGATATTATCAACATCCTTCCACAGAGGTTGTGTGCCTAATCAACTCCAACCACTAGTACTAGTTGACAAAAGGAACATTGCTTCATTTAGATATTTTTCCACATGAGTTGTGTTCTAACAACGTTCAACTCACAGTACTTTTTATGATTTTAGCAATGATCACAACAATCACGTTTAATAGTCTGAAACCTCACACTTGTGTTTCTGACTTTATAACATGACAAAATAAATCACAAAAGGAGAAACAAACTCTAACAATAACATGTAAAAACTCTAACAGGCACAAAGATTTAAGTCATTACTGAGGGGAATTGCACATTCCCAGAGCATTTCTAAGAAAAGAAAATCTTTCAAAATCCAAGGCCTTGGTAAAAATGTCAGCTATTTGATCTCTAGTAGGTATATATTTTAAAGACACTAGATCTTTCTCCACTAGATCACGAATAAAGTGATGCCTAATATCAATATGTTTCGTTCGTGAATGCTGAACAGGGTTTTTTGAAATTTCAATAGCACTCGAGTTATCACAGAAAAGAGTAAGGGATTCAGAGTCAATACCATAGTCACTTATCATTTGTTTCATCCACAATAGTTGTGTACAACTACTTGCTGCTGAAATATACTCTGCCTCAGCTGTAGATAACGAGATACAATTTTGTTTTTTGCTTGCCCAAGCAACTATGTTTGAACCTATCAGATAGCATCCACCACTGGTGCTCTTTCTATCGTCCACGTC
The DNA here is from genome assembly GCA_026898455.1 of Plectranthus barbatus. Classification (NCBI taxonomy): domain Eukaryota; kingdom Viridiplantae; phylum Streptophyta; class Magnoliopsida; order Lamiales; family Lamiaceae; genus Plectranthus; species Plectranthus barbatus. The sequence continues at coordinate 6,770 of JAPKLW010006529.1, read as the reverse complement.
TCCTGCCCAGTCAGCATCACAGTACCCTGTAATGTCAAAGTTTGAGGACTTGGTATACCATAATCCCATATTAGTAGTTCCAGAAATATATCTAATAATACGTTTAACAACTTTGAGATGGGACTCTTTAGGTTCAGCTTGGTATCTAGCACACACTCCAACACTAAAAAGAATGTCAGGTCTACTTGCAGTAAGATAGAGAAGGCTACCAATCATTCCTCTGTATAGTGTAGGTTCAACATTAACACCTTCAGAGTCTTTGCTAAGGTGACAGCTTGTTCCCATGGGAGTTCTGAGATGTTTAGCAGAGTCAAGACCAAATTTCTTAACTAGATTACCTGCATACTTACTCTGAGAAATATGGACACCGTTCTGAGTCTGCTTGATCTGTAACCCCAAAAAATAGTTTAGTTCACCAACCATGCTCATTTCAAAAGTATCCGACATACTCTTTACAAAACTGTCTACAAGGTTCGAATTTGAAACCCCAAAGACTATGTCATCGACATAGATTTGTGCTATGATGAACTCCTTTCCTTCATGCTTGATGAACAAGGTTTTATCTGCATTTCCTCTAATAAAGTTTATCTGCAACAAGAAATCTGTTAGTCTTTCATACCAGGCCCTAGGTGCTTGTTTTAGTCCATACAGAGCCTTTTTCAGTTTGAAGACAAAATCAGGTTTGTGAGGATCAACAAAACCTTTAGGTTGTTCAACAAATGCTTCTTCATTAAGAATACCATTTAAAAAAGCACTCTTAACATCCATTTGAAAAAGGGCAAAATCAGCTGCACAAGCAATGGCAATCAAAATTCGAATAGACTCAAGTCTAGCAACTGGTGCAAACGTTTCATCAAAATCAATCCCCTCTACTTGAGTATAACCCTGTGCAACAAGTCTAGACTTATTCCTAACCACATTTCCCTTGTCATCAGTTTTGTTTTTAAATATCCACTTAGTTCCTATGATATTCTTGTTAGCATGTCTAGGAACAAGAGTCCAAACATCATTAACAACAAATTGGTTTAATTCTTCCTGCATAGATCTAATCCAGTGCTCATCTTTAAGTGCTTCAGAGACAGTTCTAGGTTCAGTGAGAGACAGATAACAGCTAGAATGAAGAAGATTAAATTTAGAAGACATACAAACCAGTTTTACCATTACTTTGTAGTTAACCGGTGGTTTTCTCCTGGTTTGAACACCCTCAATAATGCTCCCTATAACCTGAGAAGTAGGGTGATCTTTCTTGATGTGCAACGGAGGTTCTCTTCTGTTTACATTTCTGAGGATTTCATCCTCGTCTTTGTCAGAGTCTGACTCCTGAGGAGATGTTGGACTTGGTGAAGGTCTGTTGGGAAATCTGGCTAAGTTTCCCTTCTCCAGTTGATAGCTTAGATCTTAGATTTGGTGTTTAAGTGTTTTGGTGGATCAAATCCTACGTCCAACCAGCGTCAGTTTGTCTCTAGAATAGCTCTAGTCTCAAATGTAAAGTCCTGTTTAGGTATTTTGAGTTGTAAGTCGCAGCTGATCAAGACTCATGCTGGCTACTGTTCACCAGCATGAGATGTGCTTACCAGTTGAGAGAAGTCTCACCAACAAGCGGCTGACGAAGACTCATGCTGACACTGTTCATCAGCATGGAGTAGAGCTATTGACTGGTTACTGTTCACCAGTTGGGAAGATTTCACCAGCAGGAGGCTGAGAGATCTTACCAGCAGAATATGTGTTCTGGCTGACACTATTCACCAGCGGTGAAGCCACCAGTCACGGGAGATTCCAAGAGAAAACATCAGACGAATTGGTAGACCTTGATTGTGCTAAGGAAAGTCACCAGCAGAGACTGCCAGCACAAGATCACCAGTATGATCTACCAGTCGGAGGTTATCAGCAGAATTCAAGATTCGCTCTCCCAGAGTCTTAGAGACAAAAAGAAGATTCGTCGAGGAATTAACTGACAGAGTATGACTTTAAGGAGGATACCTTAAAGTCTATCAGTTCAAGACCACCAGTTCCGATTCCTCGTACTGACGAATAGAGTCGTTCTGACACAAAGAGATCTGTGTCAGATAAAGCGATCAAAGGTATGGCGCTTTCCGGAAATTCCTACCTGCCGCCTGCAGAAGGACATGCGAGGACAGAGACTTTTCCGGATGTGTCCAAACGGCTAGTATTTGAATCTGAATCTCACGTCTATAAATACGTGAGATCCAACAGCATTCAATACTCTTGCCCAATCTTA
>JAPKLW010006528.1:3466-17184 GCA_026898455.1 Plectranthus barbatus | reverse complement strand
TTTTTCCCCCTTTTATAATGAGCAAACAGGGCCTCGGATCGCTGGGTCGAAGTATGGCTCGCCCGGTCGAAGCTGGAAACTGCCAAATGCTGAAAATTGCATTTTGGCTCGGCCGGTCGAGCCCTCTGTCTGTGACCTGGCTCGGCCGGTCCATCCTGGCTCAGCCGGTCGAGCCCTCTGTCTGCCTCGCTCGGCCGGTCCTGCTCCGCTCGGCCGATCGACGCCTCTAAACTCCAAACACGTGCGATTTTCCTCAAAAACTCCACCAAAAATGCTCGTTTATGCCCAAAACCTATCCTACACAAATCAAACGCACAAAACACGAAAACACAACCAAAATACGACAAAAACATATGATACGGGAGTAAAATAGCCACAAACAAGCATGCGCACACATCGAAATATGGGTCATTTTACGCACGTATCATAATCCCCCAAACTTAAACCTTTGATTGTCCTCAATCAAAACAAAGCAAAGTTATTAATCTACCTCATGCAATACCTCATAGCTCATCAAAATTATTTTAGCATGTTCAAGTAAAACGAGATTATCACCTAACTTTGTAACAAGGTTAATGCTAAGGACATGAACCACTCATCAAAAATGGATACAAGAAACGAAAGCACTCCCTCACGTGTTTAGGGATGATGAAATTCACACAATCACAAGATATCGAGCTTGATTTCCATAGGCTTGCATCCATTCTCACCACTATACTACAACGAGTTAGTTTCTAGAATCAAATAGGTCTTTTCACGGGTTGTAACGTGGCTAACTAGAAGGTGGGTGGTTTTGGGCCAAAGTGACTAAACTTCTCAATTTCCCAAAACCCCCAAACTTGTTCATTTCGAACCACTACAAACCCCCAAGGCTTTTCATTTCACAACACGTTTTTGTCCTTTTCTTTCCTTTTCTTTCTCTTCTTTGTTTTTCTCTTTTCTCTTTTCTTTTCTTTTTCATCCTTTTTCAAATGCACCATCATTCTTTCATTTTGTCGGTGCCTCTCTTTCCAAACACTTGCACCAAAATTTTGTAGGTGCTCATTTTTCTAAGATCAACAACAATCCCTTATTTCATATCTTTCATGCCTCAAAATTTCCCATTTGTTGGTGCCTCTCTTTCCAAACACTTGCACCAAAATTTTGTAGGTGCTCATTTTTCTAAGATCAACAACAATCCCTTATTTCATATCTTTCATGCCTCAAAATTTCCCATCAATACACATTCAATCAATTCCCAACCCAACTCTCATCACCGTATTCACCCTCATACACTCTTTCCCCCCAAACTTGATCCTAATTATATCAAAGAAAATTCACCAATAAAGCTCAATCACGGGGGTCAAAGATACGAAAGGCAAAATAATGATAACAACCACCTTATACTCCCGGTGTGAAAGGTAGGACTAAGAATCGACGGCCTAAGATCATTTTCTAGTTACACACTCATGCTAATAGATAGAGAACGGATGCAAGTTCTAGATCTCATACTCTCAATCTTGCCACTCACAATCGAAATAGATATGACAATATCATGGCTCAAACCTCACAGCTTTTTGTCAAGTCCTATGCATTAACCACATACAAAACTCGGCAATTCAAAAGTTAAACTTCAAACATGCTTCGACAACTAGATTCCGCCCTATCATTGGTTGAGATAAACATCCAGCTTCACCAAGTAAATCATGATTAAATCTCAAGCCTCATTTGGGTTCATCACACACACACAAGCACACAACAATCCTAACAACAATCTACATGCCATAAAACAATGTAATGAATCTAATTGGTAGAAGGAACGATAGAAAGCGTTACCCATCGGCACACACGATCAAACCGCTCTCCATGCCTTATTTGTACCTACTTCAAATCAACACAAACACCACCAAACTATTGAGCATAATCAAGCCAATTAAATTCTCATTTCCACCAAACTTTCCACAAACCAAATATCAACAATGATAAGTCAATATCCACTAGCTCAACCATACAAACCAAACCAATAATCCAAATCACAAACCATGCATAATAGGAAGTATTCAATCATGCCAACTCATTAATGATTCTCTCCACAATCACAATCAAACAATAACAAGTATAAGCCACATTCACTTCCAAAACCTCTTTCCACCATCATTCCACTATCCAAAAATCTATACAATTAAGTCGTTTTTCCACTAGCTCCACCAAACATACCATCAAAGACAATGTTCAGCAAACTCAAACCCATGAAAATATTCATACATATCATCAAGATGAACATAATCCAAAACATTCATCCAAGGTAGAATATCAATATAGGTACAACCAAATCGAATCAAATCTCAATAAAGGATCAATATCCAACAACTAAACTAATTGCAAGATAAAGGATAGGAGATTGAGAAGAATAAACCGAGGCACCGGCTACCGGCACATCCCCCCAAACTTAGTCAAGTGAGACTAAGTTTGCAAAAACGGTGGACGGTGCATCGTTACTCCTCACGATCTTGTAGTTCCTCCTACACACACAAAACCAAACAAACTAGACATTTATTCAAAATCAAAGCAACTAAAAGCAATTAAACAAAAGCAATAAAATTGGTTGGGTTGCCTCCCAACAAGCGCTTCCTTAACGTCGGTAGCTAGACGACCTTACCACATCACCCATTATCAAAAATCGTGTGGGTTTTTAATACACCTTTCTCCCTTAATCTGCATTTACTTGGGAGCAATTTGTCCAAGGCCATCTTTCTTTCACCCCTATCATCTCTCCAAGGAAGATTGATTATCTTAAAAATCTCGAATGTCCAAGGTGGTGATTCCTTCTTTGATTTGATCTCCAAGGCATCATCTAACGGAATCCAAATTATATACGTCTCGACTTGTCCCTCATTTGGATTAATCAACAACTTCTCACCTCCTTTTCCAATCAAATCATCCAATTCATACACTTTGTCTCCTAGGATCACCTTCTTTTCCACCTTGTCTATCAATCTTGAAGGAAATGTAGGTGCCACATCGCCACATTGACTTTCCGACATAACTTCCTCATCATGATTCTCCACTTCGTCATTTTGTACCAATGCCGTAACTTCTTTCATCACCTCAAGGGAAGATATCACAAGAACACCATTCTTCTCATTTTCAATTTGTATCCTCTCCTCCTTGGTGCTATCATCCTCTTTCTCTTCTTGAGGTAACTCTTTATCTTCTTTCCTTAGTTCTTCTTCTTGCATTTCCTTTACTCTTGTATCTTGAAATCTTACTTCCTTTAGTACCATGACCGCATCCTCACATTCATCTTCCAAAATTTCCTTGTCAATCGGATATTCTTCCACTTGAGGTTCCTCACTCACCTTCTTTAAGAGTTTGGATAATTGCATTTTTAATTCCAAAAGGTTTCCCTCGAGCTTATCCTGTCTCCTCTTCAATGCTTCCCGAGACGATCTCACTTCACTAACTCTTTCATGATCACGGTTAACCCATTCATCACAATGAACTCTTGTCATGGATGGATTCCAAGTTTGGTTCTCATCAAGTCTACATGGAGAGTAGTCATTAGATGGGGAATAGTTTATGTTGTTCCGGAGGTCACAATTCCCCCATTTATCTCCGTATCTTTCATTACTACTCTCCTCTTCTTCATATCCCCAATTCGGCTTCACCTTCCAATCATGTCTCCTCTCTTCCATCCATGGGTAGCTCTCTTCAAATACCAACCGGATTGGCTTCCTCGGTCGTTGTCTCTCCAACATCCTTGCTCTCATCTCATCCAATTCCCTTTGGAGATTATTAAACCTCTCCGATTGAGTGCCTCGATGATCCTCCATTTGACACCTACCAAAGACAAACAAACTCAAAGTACCAACATATACAAAAACAAACAACAAATTATTCACATAAGCAAAAACACAAACACCTAGCCTACAAGCTTCACTTTTCCCCCAATATCTAGCAACCTACTAATTGAAGTCCCCGGCAACGGCGCCAAAACTTGATGCGGCTAAAAGTTCAATCAAATTAAACCTCTAACTACACAAGAATAATATTTGTCAAATCCAGGTCCTTCCCCGCTTCGCCCGCTAGAATACTGAGATACTATAGCAAAGTCCTATAGCTAGGCATGATACAATCGTTGAGTAGTTTCTAACAATCTAAGAATTCAATTTAAACCTATGCTAACAATATATGACAAACATTGAATTAAACAAACAATCATCAATTGATCAATACTTTCCCAAATCGGTAAACCAAGACAATCAAATCCTCAAATTAGGAAGATAGGATGTTGATATGAGTGTAGATGCAATCAAATTAGGTTAATCATTGATGTAAACACATTTTAATTCCTAGGAGATTGAGCAATCGACCCTACACTCGTTAACCCCTTGTCACGGCGAGCTAACGGTTGATGATCTAGAACTTGCAAACCATCACGTTATTAAGCCCTAGACCACTCAAAATAGTTTGTCAATTATTGCCCTACGACCTAGCACCGCACATGGATTGGAACTAAAATCGTATGAATCTACACTATTCACGACGATTCCGCCCGCGTATTGGCTGCAGCGTTCACATCAACTACCTCCTAAGCTGGCTCTTACCTACACCTAGGAGGTAAGGAACAAGTTCTAGTGCAATTCAAGCTCTCAAAGGAAAGTAAACAAACAATTCTCAAACCAAATGATCATGCATCCATACTCAAATCAACATCCAAAATGAATTAGAACATCATACCTTTCAATTGTACAAATACAAAGTTGAAATCAATTACATCCATTACAATTTGAAAAGTAGAGATTGGAATCTTCCCCAATTGGATTTGTTTGCCTTGATCTACCACCTTGAATCTTCACTTCTCTTCCAAGGATTGGTGATTTAGCTCCTTGATAGGTTTTGGAAGAGATGGAAATGGAATCGTAGAGAGAATTTAGGAGGTGGTTATTTAATGCTATGAAAGGTTATGAATTCGTTTTGAAAATAACCGTTTTTCCCCCTTTTATAATGAGCAAACAGGGCCTCGGATCGCCGGGTCGAAGTATGGCTCGCCCGGTCGAAGCTGGAAACTGCCAAATGCTGAAAATTGTGTTTTGGCTCGGCCGGTCGATATGGCTCGGCCGGTCGAGCCCTCTGTCTGTGACCTGGCTCGGCCGGTCGAGCCCTCTGTCTGTCTCGCTCGGCCGGTCCTGCTCCGCTTGGCCGGTCGACGCCTCCAAACTCCAAACACGTGCGATTTTCCTCCAAAACTCCACCAAAAATGCTCGTTTATGCCCAATACCTATCCTACACAAATCAAACACACAAAACACGAAAACACAACCAAAATATGACAAAAACATATGATACGGGAGTAAAATAGCCACAAACAAGCATGTGCACACATCGAAATATGGGTCATTTTACGCACGTATCAATCGACGCACAAAAGAAGTCGAACACAGAGAGTTCATCGGCAGAAGCAGCGCGACGTAGAAAAGGGATTGCGGCAGTTTCACCCATGTCAACCGACACAAATCGGGGAAAGCTATAATCTAACTCTGATCCGCTGGTTCTGGAACTCAAGATGCTTCCGGCAAACCTTAGGTATGGGAAGTTGGAAAAATTACTACGAGTTCTACGGAAATACAAGTCCGCCATTGGGGGGACACTGAGAGACATCAAGGGGATCAGCCCCTCATTTCGCACACACAAGGTCCTTCTGGAAAAAGACACCAAGAAATGGGGGATGCAAGTTATCAAGAACAAAGATGGAAAGGAGGTCGCGAAAGGATCTGCCTGGACCCGACCTCCCTGATGGTGATTGAAGACTCCGGGGGATAAAAAAGTTGATGTCTGAGATCAACTACCAGGTATCGTTCCCTCTTTTGTCTGATTTTCAAACTTATTCCACTCTTCGTGTTGGAAATAAGTTTGGGGGGATGTGGACAAGAGATGGAACGTCCTATCTTTTATTTATTCTGCTTTCTGTCTTTAATTTTTCGTATCTTTCTATTTTATGCTATTTTTTGGGGAATAATTTTGAGTTTTGAGATAACCTGAACGAGATTGTGAGATTAGAATTGATTGAGGGTTGAGTATTGAATTGATTGAGATTGTGGTTAGATGCCTATGAATGTAGAATACCGTATGATATGACTGATTTGACACTTATACTTGCATGATGATTGAGCTGATTTGAAATTAACTGTGGAAGAAAATTTTTAAACCCTTGTGTGAGAAATTTGAGCCTTTATTTCGTTTGATGTGAGATTCATATGTGTGTTTTGATTTCTCTAGAACTTGCCTATTTTCTGTGTTGAGACTGCATAGTGTGCACAAGTTTAGGAAATAATATTAGGCCATCTTTGTTAACCCAATATCCTAAACACTGTCCCTTCACAATAAAATTTTCCCTAGTTAGCCACTTTGACCCTGTACAATTTTTCTTTCCTTGTCTATGAGATAAAGAAAAGTATTGTCTCACTCGTGTCTTGAGTTGTGGTATGTATGGGGTTGATTTGTGAATTGGTGATAAGATATGATAAATTAGTGGTGAAAAGATGTGTGAAAAAGAAGCTCAAAGAAATAATTCGAATTCTCATAAGCTCTCTGAAAAGAAAAGAATACAAAATTATCGAAAAGAGCATAAGAGATTCAAAATGAGCTATATAAAATATATATATATATATATATATTGTGAGTTTGTTGATGTATATGAGGAGATAAGGTGGATGATTATAGATAGTGGTTGGAGATGTTGAGAGTAATGAACTCAATTGATTTAGTCACTTGGCCATATTTCCCTACCTTATCAGAAAAAGCCTACGTTACAACCTTTCGAAAGTCCTTTTTGATTCTAGACTTGTGTACACATTCTAGCAGTGGAGATATTAGAAAATCTGCAAGCCTATGGCAGAAATTTCTTCATACATGTTGTTGAGTGCTTTCATCTTTACCTTAAACACTTGAGAGTTGAGCGATACACTTCCGGTGAGTTCTTCCACGGTTGATGAATTTTTTGTCTCTTTCAAATTGCTTGTGGGTAGTGGATTCTGGGTTCTCGACTGTGATGAATCTTGTGAGGCATTGCACTTTAACCACATAATCTTTTGACTTCTTTCTTACCTATTGATTGAGGACAATCAAACGTTCAAGTTTGGGGGATTTGATAAGCTCATTATTTCACTCACTTATCTATATTATATTTATACTATTTTATGTAGTTTTATTGAGTTTTTATATATATTTTATGCATGAATCAATATTAGGTGGTTTTAGGTGTATTTTGATGTTTATGCAGGTTTTTAGGCCTAAACCCACGAGAAAACCGTTTCGAAAGCAGTAATGTGTAAGAGTAGCAATGAAGAGTTCTTCAACAAGAGGAATTCGAGCTATTGGTGCATTGCAATGGATGATGCTTTGAGTTAGCTCTCCAACGCAACTGGAATCGGGTCAATCGGAGTTCGGAAGAGGAAGTTATGGCCAAAACCGTGAGACCGCGCAGACGAGGCAAGGAAGGCACAGTGCTCGACGAGGGGAAAAAGAAGATCAACGGAAGCAAAGGCCGCGTCGATCGCTGCCAATGCTCATCGATCGACGAAGATGTTTCAGGAGCAGCGATCGACACCAGACTGCCACGATCGACGTGGACCTCCTGGCGCTGGAAATTGGCTGAATTCAAGATTTTTCATATCTTTAGCCCTAGATTTGATTTGATACACCTCCACCTCTATATATAACTTTGTAAATTCGATTTTTCAGAAGACCCGAATAATTCCCAATCATTCCTCATTCCAGATTTCAGATTTTAGAGATTCCAAGAGTTTTTAGGTTTATGTTTGAAGACATATTTTTGTGGGAAGACATTCCAATCCAAGTTTTTATGCAATTCAGGTTTTATCTTTCTATGATGAATATTACTCTGAATATGTGTAACTAATCTCTTCCTCAGATTCTAGGGTTTCAAATTATCAATGTATACATGTTTGATTAATTGAATTATTTTCCCTTTCCCTTCGTAGTTTGTGAAATCTGTGCTTATTCATAATCTTGATTTGCTGATCACATCTTAGGATTATCTAGTTGATTACTTGAGACGTAACTGTGATAGTTTTCAATGGAAAGAGATTTTCACAATATAATATGATTTCTTGTCGTAACTGAAGGAGATTGATTGTAGGAATAAATCTATAGATCTTTGGAGTTAGTTAATTTATCTTGAGACCGAGCGGAGATAGGTAATTAATTAATCTACTTTACGAATTGTCCAACAAAGAAGTTCGTAATATTTTTCTGATGTTTCACTACGAAGAGGAATTAAAATTGGGAATTAATCGATTCATTCATACATGTCATACTTGATAGGTAGATATCCCTGGAATCTGTGCTTCTCTTATCTGAATCCAAAAGCTTTTTAATTTCCTGTTTAATTTGCATTAGCAAGTATTGCGATTTTCAAAACAACCAAAACTTTTTAATTGATTTTCCTGACCAGTATTTTGAGAACTTACGATTTAGTACTTAAGGTTTTTCGTTGTTTCATTCCCCTGGATCGATAACTTTAGGGTTTACAAATTTATTTGCCACTATTTCTATAATTAATCTGTAGAAATTACAGTGATGAAATTGGCGCCGTTGCCGGGGAATGAACAGAATTAATCTTACTATTAAATTTGTGATTAAAATACTGATTTAGGCTGTAATTTTTGTATTTTCCGTTAATTTCACGTACCTTTTGTCATTCACGTCGATCGACGCTTCATCTCGTCGATCGACGTAGTTGTTTTCTTCCTCGTCGATCGACGCTTAGTCTCGTCGATCGACGCTGTGTTCTTTTTTCAGAATTTCCGTTTTTAATTTAAGTCTGTTTCGTTTTATTTTTAGTCTTACCTCACTACCTCCTTTGCTGTACAGGTAGTGCATGAGTACAAGAGCTAGAGGAAAGGATCCGCTTTATTACTACCCGGACATTGAAGCCACTTGCAGAAAGATCCGAAGGAATAAGCGTGCTCAGGAAAGCTCAAGTAATCACACAATGGAAGATAACGTACCACCGCCTCCACCAGTGCTAACAGCAGAAGAGCAAGCTGTGCTCTTCCAAGAAGTTCAAGCTATGAGGGCACAGATCCAACAGTTCAACCTGGAGAGAGACCTCGAGAGGAACAATCCGAATGGAAGGGATCTTCGCCATAACCCACTGTTTGATGACAATCCTGACAATGAAGAGGATGACAATCAGGATCCTCTAGAGGAATCTGACGATGAAGAAGAAGAGGAAGCCATGCAGAACCAGTATAAACCTCGGTTCAGGGAGACAGATTTCAAGATTGGCATCAATGCCAACAATTTTGAACTGAAGACCGGATTGGTGCTGATGGTGCAACAAAATCAATTCGGAGGAAGACCTACTGAGGACCCCTATGCGCATTTGGATAAGTTCATTATGCTCTGCAACACTGTTAAAATTGGAGGAGTCAGCAAGAGTGCCATCCGAATGCGTCTGTTCGCATTCTCTCTGAGGGATAAGGCACAATCATGGTTCACTGCACTGGACAAGGAGAGCATAAGCACATGGACTGAATTGAGGAATGAATTCCTGGAAAACTTCTTCCCCCCGAATGTCATCAGGCAGAGAAGGAAGGAAATCATCAGATTCGCTCAAAGACCTGATTAGAGCTTCAGTGAGACATGGGAGCGATTCAAAGAGCTACTGAGATCTTGCCCCGGACATGGCTTTCCGCCAGGAGAACAGGCAGAAGCATTCTACGAGGGACTCAATGAGAAAACCGTCAAGTTGGTGTACACCACACTGGGAGACACCATCATGACGAAAAGCGGAAAGAAGGCTATGGAATTCTTCCAAAAGATGGCCAACAACACTCAACGGTGGTCCTCAAGTCGAACTCGGCCTGTGATGGTGGTCGAGAAAGTGGTGGAGAAAGTTGCCGAACAACCTGATTTGGCAACCGAGCTGAAAAAGCTAAGGGAAGACTTCGCTGCACTGAAGCAGGAGAAAACAGTTGCTGTAGTAGAGCCAGTGCAAGCTCCGTCTGAGGGGGATTGTGCCGCTGTAAATTTCATGCAAATGGGTGGTTACCAAAACAACTACCGTGGAGGATATCAGCAGCATAATCAGCAGCACAACCAGCCCTACACTTTCAACCACGCGAGGAACCATCCTGGATTTTCCCACGCGAACCCCCAAGCTGCTGAGCAACCACCACCTGGGTTTGTTGTCCAAGATGGTGAAGTGGTGGAGAAGAAGAAGCCAAATCTCGAGGAGATTTTGGCTAAATTCATGGAAGGCTCCACCGACACGGTAGTCAAGCTAAAGCAAGAGATAGCTGGAGTGAATACAAAAGTGGACCAGGTGCAGAAGCATGTACAAATCATAGAGACCCAGGTCAGCCAGATCGCCGATGCCCTCGGAGCCCAGCACAAGCCGGGGCAACTTCCGAGCAACACTCAGGTCAACCCCAAGAATCAGAATCAGAGGAACCAGGTGAACGCTATAACTCTGAGAGGGGGAAAATCCTATCAAGGGCCCAAGCAAGCAGGGACAGACACCCGAGAAGAAGAAGAAGTCATCACAGGCGAAGCTCCGTCGATCGACGATGCTTCCCCGTCGATCGACGAAGATCCAAAACTTCCGTCGACCGAGGCTGACTCTCGTCGATCGACGACCGCCCCTGCTCTACCAATGTATAAGCCTCCCTTGCCATATCCGCAGTGGTTTGCCAAATCAAAGATGAACGAGGAGTATGCACGCTTTCTTGAGAACATGAAGAAAGTAAACATCAACATCCCGCTGATTGAGGCACTACGAGAGATACCGGGGTATTTGAAGGTTTTGAAGGATATGGTCTCACAGAAAAGACCCTTCGTGGAGCATGAGAGGGTCAACTTGTTCGATGAATGCAACGCGATTATTCAGAAGAAGATGCCGCTTAAGAGAGAAGACCCGGGATCCTTCACGATCCCCTGTGTCATTGGAGGAGAGACCTTTGGGAAGGTCCTTTGCGATTCCGGCGCATCCATCAACTTAATGCCGTTGTCAATCTTCAAGCAACTAGAGATCGGGAGTATCAAACCAACGACCATATCATTGCAGATGGCTGACAGATCGGTGTCCTACCCAAGAGTCATCGTGGAAGACGTACTTGTGAAGGTGAAAGACTTCATCATTCCAGCAGACTTCGTGGTGCTTGACATGGAAGAGGACCACAACATCCCTCTTATCTTGGGGAGATCTTTTTTGAAGACTGCTGGAGCATTGATTGACATTCGAGACAGAAAATTGACGTTCCGAGTTAATGACGAGTCGGTCACCTTCCCCATCTACAAAGCAGTGCAGAAGCGTAATGAAGAGAGCTACCAGGAAGAGTGCCACATGATCAATTGTTCAAATCCGGTGATTTCCTCTCCCTTTCCTTCTCTTAAAACTGATTCGGACTTTCTGGAGAACTGCTTACTACACTCTTTGTTTTTGTCTTCAGATTTTGATAAGGCGGACAATGAGCTTGTGGATTTTGTGAAGGAGCTGGATGTACTCGAGGGAATAACACATGAAAAAGAGAATAAATGGGAGCGATTTCCAAGCAGACACAGCCAGAAAAAGAAGGAAAAACATGGAACTACCTCCACGTCGATCGACGCACACCATGCGTCAATCGACACAGCCTCAGGACCCACGTCGATCGACGCGACAGTCATGTCGATCGATGATGCGGCTAAAAGCTCAATCAAATTAAACCTCTAACTACACAAGAATAATATTTGTCAAATCCAGGTCCTTCCCCGCTTCGCCCGCTAGAATACCGAGATACTATAGCAAAGTCCTATAGCTAGGCATGATACAATCGTTGAGTAGTTTCTAACAATCTAAGCATTCAATTTAAACCTATGCTAACAATATATTACAAACATTGAATTAAACAAACAATCATCAATTGATCAATTCTTTCCCAAATCGGTAAACTAAGACAATCAAATTCTCAAATTAGGAAGATAGGATGTTGATATGAGTGTAGATGCAATCAAATTAGGTTAATCATTGATGTAAACACATTTTAATTCCTAGGAGATTGAGCAATCGACCCTACACTCGTTAACCCCTTGTCACGGCGAGCTAACGTTTGATGATCTAGAACTTGCAAACCATCACATTATTAAGCCCTAGACAACTCCAAATAGTTCGTCAATTATTGCCCTACGACCTAGCACCGCACATGGATTAGAACTAAAATCGTATGAATCTACACTATTCACGACGATTCCGCCCGCGTATTGGCTGCAGCGTTCACATCAACTACCTCCTAAGCTAGCTCTTACCTACACCTAGGAGGTAAGGAACAAGTTCTAGTGCAATTCAAGCTCTCAAAGGAAAGTAAACAAACAATTCTCAAACCAAATGATATTGCATCCTTACTCAAATCAACATCCAAAATGAATTAGAACATCATACCTTTCAATTGTACAAATACAAAGTTGAAATCAATTACATCCATTACAATTTGAAAAGTAGAGATTGGAATCTTCCCCAATTGGATTTGTATGCCTTGATCTACCACCTTGAATCTTCACTTCTCTTCCAAGGATTGGTGATTTAGCTCCTTGATAGGTTTTGGAAGAGATGGAAATGGAATCGTAGAGAGAATTTAGGAGGTGGTTATTTAATGTTATGAAAGGTTATGAATTCGTTTTGAAAATAACCGTTTTTCCCCCTTTTATAATGAGCAAACAGGGCCTCGGATCGCTGGGTCGAAGTATGGCTCGCCCGGTCGAAGCTGGAAACTGCCAAATGCTGAAAATTGCATTTTGGCTCGGCCGGTCGAGCCCTCTGTCTGTGACCTGGCTCGGCCGGTCCATCCTGGCTCAGCCGGTCGAGCCCTCTGTCTGCCTCGCTCGGCCGGTCCTGCTCCGCTCGGCCGATCGACGCCTCTAAACTCCAAACACGTGCGATTTTCCTCAAAAACTCCACCAAAAATGCTCGTTTATGCCCAAAACCTATCCTACACAAATCAAACGCACAAAACACGAAAACACAACCAAAATACGACAAAAACATATGATACGGGAGTAAAATAGCCACAAACAAGCATGCGCACACATCGAAATATGGGTCATTTTACGCACGTATCATAATCCCCCAAACTTAAACCTTTGATTGTCCTCAATCAAAACAAAGCAAAGTTATTAATCTACCTCATGCAATACCTCATAGCTCATCAAAGTTATTTTAGCATGTTCAAGTAAAACGAGATTATCACCTAACTTTGTAACAAGGTTAATGCTAAGGACATGAACCACTCATCAAAAATGGATACAAGAAACGAAAGCACTCCCTCATGTGTTTAGGGATGATGAAATTCACACAATCACAAGATATCGAGCTTGATTTCCATAGGCTTGCATCCATTCTCACCACTATACTACAACGAGTTAGTTTCTAGAATCAAATAGGTCTTTTCACGGGTTGTAACGTGGCTAACTAGAAGGTGGGTGGTTTTGGGCCAAAGTGACTAAACTTCTCAATTTCCCAAAACCCCCAAACTTGTTCATTTCGAACCACTACAAACCCCCAAGGCTTTTCATTTCACAACACGTTTTTGTCCTTTTCTTTCCTTTTCTTTCTCTTCTTTGTTTTTCTCTTTTCTCTTTTCTTTTCTTTTTCATCCTTTTTCAAATGCACCATCATTCTTTCATTTTGTCGGTGCCTCTCTTTCCAAACACTTGCACCAAAATTTTGTAGGTGCTCA
>JAPKLW010006527.1:0-17184 GCA_026898455.1 Plectranthus barbatus | reverse complement strand
AGTATGAACGATAGCAGCGGAAATAATTATAAAGTAAATGTTTTCTTGCACGCTGGTTACACAGCTGACTGGGACCTGTCAGCTGGTTTATCAAGACTTAGAAAATTTAGCCTTGTTTGCACAGTTATCTGTCAGTTTCAGAATATACTCCAACACTTGAGTGCTGGGTTTAAAATATGAATGAAAAGCAGAAATCTGATAAATAACAAAAGGATTTTTATAGTGGTTCGATCAATCAATCTACGTCCACTCTCCAGTCGAAGCACTGGAAATTCCACTAAGAGTAATCGGTTACAGGTGTCCTACGATCTATCTCTAGCTGGTGAATGCCTTGTCCACCAGTTCACTAGATCAACCGCTCCCGGTCCTGGTTCCCTCTTCAACTCTTCTCAGCTGGCGGAGTGCGAGCACGTCACTTTAACCTCCTCAGCTTACTGGGTGTTTAGTTCTCCCAAGAACGTAACTCTCATTACGGCAAGGTATGCCCGTAATAACTCAAGTGCTGAGAAGCACAAGAGCTGTTGTGGACTCTCTCGAAAGAGAAAGAACACCTAATGAGATCTTTAACTTACAAGCGTAAAGCTTGAAGTCTCATGTTTGATAAATCAACACACGGAAAGCTTATGGAAAGCCTCAAAAGTTCTGTAAGCGTTTTGACAGCGTTTTTGCTAGTTCGTGCGTAATAATTTTCGGGGAGAGAGAGATTGAATGTTGATGGTTCCGACGTATTTATACACGCGGGATCCGATTCAACCTTTCTAGCCGTTTGGACTCATCCGGAAAAGGCGTCAGACCTGGGATGTCCTTCTGACGGCGGTCGGTATGTTTATCCGGAAAGGATCCATACCTTGGACTGCTTTATCTGACATTGATCTCTTTGTGTCAGAACGGCTTTATTTGTCAGTACGAGGAATAAGACTGGTGTCTTGTGACTGATAGACTTTAAGGTATCCCCTTCCTTAAAGTCATACTTTGTCAGTCGATTCCTCAGTGAATCTTCTTTTTGTCTCTACGGCGCTGGGAGAGAGAATCTGGAATTTTGCTGGTAACATCTGACTGGTAGATCATTCTGGTGATCTTGTGCTGGCAGTCTCTGCTGGTGACTTGCCCTGGCATAATCTAAGTCTACCAAATGTCTGGATGTTAATCCTTCTTGGAATCTCCCATGACTGGTGATATCACCGCTGGTGAATAGTGTACGTTGGAACACGTATTCTGCTGGTAAGATTTGTCAGCCGCCTGCTGATGAAATCCTTCCCAACTGGTGAACAGTAGCCAGTCATAAGCTCTTCTCATGCTGATGAACAGTGTCAGCACGAGTCTTGATCGGCTGCGACTTACAACTCAAAGACCTAAACAGGACTTTACATTTAAGACCAGATCTAGAGCTATCTAGAGACAACTGACGCTGGTAGGACTTAGGATTTGATCCACCAAAACTATAATCTATACAAGTAAGCTACTGAGGGAGGAAACCTTTGACAGATTTCCCAACAATTTCCCCCTTTTTGGTGCGATCAAAGCCTAACCAGCGAGCACTCAGCTGATGAGGAAAGTTACATATAATTTAAGGGTTTTACAAGTGAACCTTATCAGATCTAAACCCACGAAATTACTTCCTCAACATCAGCTCTAACAAGAAATCTTCCCCCTCAAACTAGGAGAGATAATGCTCATTTAAAAATATGGAGATTAAGATCAGAGCAAAAAGAAATTTAAAATATGCAAGATGAGTGCTGGTGCTGATTACACTGGATGTGTAAATTCAGCTGGTAAGTAAAAACTTAGACAATTGTTGGACAATTAGAGATTGTCATCAACTTGTCAGTTAGCATTTCATTTAAGATGTAGCAATTACATGTACAGTGAATGATAACTGACTAGTCTAACTGATATACATTTACTTACAAAAAAATATAAAGAGACTAGACTATGGCTTGGAAGATGATCCTGGTGACTGAGTCCGAGCACTGGTGATAGACCTCAGGATCTCAGTAAGTGCGGCCATGTCTTGCTCTCTCTTCAGCCTCTCTTCAGCAGCAATTCTCCTCTCTTCAGCTGCAAGGCGTCTCTCCTCCTCAGCAATTCTGGCTCTCTCCTCTTCAGCCAGTGCTCGCGCCCTTTCCCCCTCTTGGATTCGTGCCAAAAAGGTGGAAACACCTGTGGTGACAGACTCCAATTGTTGCGTGACATCAGCTCGGAAAGAGGCGAGACATTGATCCATCCTGGCGTCAATGTAGGCATGAAGTTGCGCAGGAGGATGAATTTCAAAGAGTGGCTCCGCTGATACCTCCATGGAAGTGGAAGGCGCACCAGGTGCGGTCGTAGCCATTGCTGGTTCAAATTCAGCTGGTACCTCCACTGGGGCGAACTCCGCCGTGGGCACCTCAACTGATGCTGGCTCCTCCGCGAGCACGTCGGCTGGTGCTGGCGGGCCTTGTACAAAAATAGGTGGGGCTGTGAAAACCACCAGCTGCCAGTCCATATGATATAGGGCAAGATCGCCCATGAGCATTGGAACAGTGGGGACGGCAGTGGTCAGCCACCAACCTCTGGAAGGATCCTCCTCCACAATGTGGTCTACCAGCAGAGCGCTGGCAGCCATATCAAAAAGAGCTGTAAAGTAAGGAGGGATCCGGGGGAGAGCGACGAGTACCTTCATGCGTCGGAGGGCATAAATCAGCTGGTATCCGCGGCTGGTGCTTTGGAACTGGAGAAATGGCAACTTGACCATTTTGGGCCGAGGAAGGCCTGAGGTCCCAGTCAGTTGTCGGTAATGAGCAATTTTCTTCAATCGGCGCTTGATCCGCCTGATCGACAACTGATGGTGGCCTTGAGCTTCAGTGTCCATGAATTCATTGGCCCACGCCTCCTCCGATCTCCAGTATCCAAGCCCAAGCCTGGCATATAGCACCGCGCGCTTCTCCACATTTAACTGGCGTTGGCACCAGTCAAAAATCCTCCACCACCGGAACTCCAAAAAGAGATCGGCATCAAAAATGTCACTCAGGTCCCCATACCTGGTGATTAGTTCTTCATCAACAGCCCTCTCCACTTCGGCTGTGATGTTCTCAGCGTACTCGTAGATGGAGAAATTGAAGTACTCCACCAGGTGCAAGGGCAGGCACCAGTCATAGATTCTGGAAGCATAAATTGACTGGTGAGGGAGACTACTGGTGGGGATGATGAAGAATGCTGATGGCTCAGACACTCTTGAATTATGAAATGCCAGATCCCCGCGGTGCTCCCACCTGTGAACCCCTGTCACCCTAGCACGATAGGTATCCTCATCGATTAGAGAGTGAAAATGGATACCTAACATGTAAGACCTCCTCTCTGGTCTCACACGTTGTGCTGGTGCTGGTGAGGATGCTGCTGGTCGTCCAGAAGATGTAGATGCTTCTGCGATTTGTGGACGACTGGCAGGTACACGAGCCTCGGCTTCAAAGTTGGGGAATAAATCCCTGGGCTCCATCCTTTGTACCCTGGAGTGTTGCACTACTGGTGGCGATTTGTCGTCTGGAATGATGATGACTGGCGAAGGTTTATCATCAGCGACGCCACCAGCAGTCTCCACGGCAGCTGCCTCCTCCACATGTATCTTGGGCTCTGGCTCATCCTCTGAGTCAGAGCTTATATCAGAGAAACTCGTCAGTTTTTCCGGGGTGGTCGCCCGATCAACAACTCCTCCACTGGCACCCCCTTGCACGGCCAGTGGGTCTTCAGACTCACCTCCACCACCCCCTTGCACGGGTGGAGGGACTTCAGACACATCCTCCTCTGGCTGGTACATATCCACCAGGGATAGTACATCCTCCTCAACTGCCATGACCATCAGGCGCGTGAAGGTTTCGTCAGAGAGGATCTGGCCTGGAGCTGGTGCTGGTGGCATGCTACTTGAAGTTTGGGTAGCTCCCCATTTGCCCTTTGCCACCTGATGCACTTGCTCCGCCAGTTGCGCCTGACGTCGAGAATCATGCTCAGCCTTTACCCTTGCAAAGGCTTCATCGCGGGCTGCCAGTTCAGCCTCCCTTCTCCGCTGGTCGGCTAAGGCTTGCAGCCTTGCCTTTGCTTGCTTCTTCCTCACAAGAGAAGCATTTTGGTCCCTCTTTGCTTGCTCAACCCGCTTCTGAGCTTTTGTTTGGACCCTCTTTCTTTTCCTGGTCATTTTATCTATGGTCTCCTCCTCAGTCAGTCCAAGGATGGACTTCTTGACTGGTATAGATATTTTCTTTGATGCTGGATCATAGATACCAGCTGGTTGGGGCAGCTGAGGCTGGTGAACCTTGGCTTTCTTCCTTGGAGAAGACCTTTCCTCAGCCACTGCTTGCTCCATTGAGGTGAATAAGAATTCAACCTCAAATTTTCTCTTCAGCTCGGTCTTGGCCTCAGCTGTCAGTGGGAGAGCAACTGCTGGCACTTCCTCCCATATTTGTTCTGACTCCTCCTCAGACACAGATTCAGCTGGATTGACGACCTTCTTGCCCCTCAGTCGTCGTGGCTTTTTGTAATCCGGGTCAGCAAGCTTTACTCTTGTGACCGGGATGAAGTCGGATCCAACCAGCCGCTCCCCTTGGTCGACCCCATCCCCCATCTCCACTTCGAGGATGTGGCTGACCCTCAGTCCAAACGACACGGCGTGAAGGAACTTCCCTTCCGCCTTGACCGTACTGTTCTTCTCCACGTTCTCCAGTAGGGCCCTGAATATAAATTCGGCCCAGTTGCCATGTACGCCATCCACCAGCGCGCACATGATGGAGAACTTCTTCAAACTCAGTTCGGCATAGGAGCCGACCTCGCACTGGAGCATGCGCACTTCAATATCGCAGACCATCTGCCAATATTCGCGCATCTCCGACTTCTTCATGTCGGTCTTGAAGGTAGTCACCTCCTCTTTCTTCCATTCTGCCCACCGCCGCCTGAACTCCACCGTATCATCCTTGTGATACGTCGCCACCTCCTCACCAGTACTCCTCAGCCCAAAAAGATTGGCTAGGTACTCTGCATCCACGGTGATCAGTTTCCCGAACACCGACGTGGTGAAGGAGTTCCTGTCATCAGCGATGACTGCGCGAGCATAGAACTCGGCAACCATGTGCGGGTGAAAAACTTTGGGAGCCGCAGTCAGATATGGTCGGAGCTGCTCCCTGTCAATCATCTCCATCAGCTCTTGGCTGTAGTGTTTCTCGGCTAAATTGTCATTTAGAATTTTCTCCTTCTGGACTTGGGCAGCCCGGATTTGTGCGTTGGAAAGGAGATGGTGGGTGGTCTTTTTGTTTAATTGGACAAGTTTATTGAATGGGTAGGAGTAATCGATGTCTTCTTCCTTCACAATGCCTTTGAAGGTAGGCATGTGAGATTCGGCTAAAGGTAAGCCTAAGGACTCAGAGGAAGATGATGAAGGATTATCAGCAGCAGGGTTGGAAGAAGATGCCATGAATGCAGAGAATGTTATGGGAAGAAGAACAAAATAAATGTTCGGAAATTTTGAGGAATCGTAAAGGTTTATCCGATGAAGAATGTCGGATATAAATACTAGAGCCATGCAGGAATAGACTAACGAGATGAATTCGTAGAAAGTAAGAATCAACGGTCATCAGTAGGCCCGATTCCCTGTAGCGACGTGCGCGGTCGTGGTGACGAGGGCTATTGCATGTAGCTGACATGGCACACGCTGATTGGTCGCGTGCATGCGTTTGATTGTGCAGTTACTGTGCGCATTAAATGTGGCATTAAATGCCGCATTAAATTCGGAGATATGCACACGCAAGACCAATTTGAACAATCCCGCCATTTCTGTGACAGCTGGCACGACCCTTGGTCTTCAAGAGATTGTCAGTTGAGAGCTGGGACTCAACTGGTCATCAGTAGTATATACCAGTTGCACACTTCCCCCTGTCAGTATGGCCTTCTTATCAGTCGGCAACTGATACTCACAACTGGTTCCCGTGTACTTAGACAAATTGAGAGCTGGGACTTAATTTTCACCAGTCGTTGAAGTTTCACCAGTTGTCTGCTGACAACTTGAAAGATAGAGAAAATTGAGAGCTTGGACTCAATTTATTCCGCATAATCTTCTCTTTAAGAAATTCACTTCATCACCATCGCTTGGAATTGGGAGCTGTGACCCAATTTTACTTTGACTGATGGTGTTTGTCTGCTAGCGAATTCGAAATGAGAGCTGGGACTCATTTCCTTAGTCATTTATGGGATGAGTTCTGCGAGTAGGTACCACTTGTGGTCTTGAGACACCACTTAAGGAAACCATCACGACTAAGAACTTGGACTTAGTCGTAATCAGCATTCTTCAGAAAATCAAGAACGGAATGAGAGCTGGGACTCATTCTTCCTCAACACTAGGACTCGCATCAATCTCCAAAAGACCGAGTTTGATGCACAACTCCTTGAATCTTGCTTTTGGCAAGGGTTTGGTGAAAAAATCAGCTAGTTGATCTTCGGTTCTGATATACTCTACGCTGACATCCTTCTTTTCGACATGATCACGTATGAAGTGATGTCGGATATCTATGTGCTTGGTCCTAGAGTGATGAACCAGATTCTTCGTTATGCACATAGCGCTGTTGTTGTCGCAATAGATGGATACACAACCAGTGTCCACTTCATAGTCTTCCAGTTGTTGCTTGATCCAAAGAATTTGAGCACAACAACTGGCAGCGGCAACATATTCAGCCTCAGTGGTAGATGTAGCAACAGAGTGTTGCTTCTTGCTAAACCAGCTGATTAGCTTGTGTCCTAGAAACTGACACGTACCACTGGTGCTTTTTCTATCTATACGGCATCCAGCAAAATCTGAATCGGAATACCCAATACGTGTAAGCTCATCATTCCTGGGATACCATATACCAAGAGATTCAGTCCCCTTGAGATATTTCACTATTCTCTTAGCAGCTTCCATGTGTGACCTTTTTGGATTGGCTTGAAATCTGGCGCACACTCCGACTAAGTATGAAATGTCGGGTCTGCTGGCTGTGAGATAGAGAAGTGATCCAATAATACCTCTGTAACTGGTAGGATCAACCGATTCCCCTTGTTCATCAAGAAAGATCTGACAACTGGTGCTCATCGGTATTCTGAGGGTCTTAGTCTTCTCTGGGCAATATTTCTGAATTAAGTCCTTGGCATACTTCCGCTGATTAATGAAAATCCCATCAGCTGACTGCTGGACCTGGAGTCCTAGGAAGTATGTTAATTTGCCCATCATACTCATCTGAAATAAGTTCTGCATCATTTGAGAAAACTTCTCGCAGAGAGATATATTCTTTGACCCGAATATAATGTCATCGACATATATCTGCACCATTAGCATATCATCAGCATCCTTGAGGAGGAAGAGAGTCCTATCGATCTTCCCTTTCTGGAATCCATTACGGATTAGGAACTGTGACAGCGTTTCGTATGAAGCCCTGGACGCCTGTTTCAATCCATACAGGGCCTTTCTCAGCTTGTACACTTTGGTGCCTATTTCAAAGCCTGGAGGTTGTTCGACATAGACCTCCTCCTTTAGCTCGCCATTCAAGAAGGCGCTCTTCACATCCATCTGGAATACCGTGAATCCATGATACGCTGCATACGCAAGGAACAACCGTATCGCCTCTATTCTTGCGACTGGTGCGAAGGTCTCGTCGAAGTCGATGCCTTCACACTGCCTGTAACCTTTGGCGACTAATCGAGCTTTGTTTCTGATTACAATGCCATCTTCATCTCGCTTGTTTTTGAAAACCCACTTGGTGCCAATCACTGACTGATGTGATGGTCTCTCTACCAAGTCCCAAACATTGTTGCGAGTGAATTCCGCAAGCTCTTCGTGCATAGCATTAATCCAATCAGTAGATTCTAGCGCAACTGCTATGGAAGTAGGTTCCATTTGAGAAATAAAACAAGTCAGAAGCGCACTGCCGTGTTGAGTCTGGACAAAACCTTCTAGATCACCGAGAATAGCATCGTATGGGTGATCTCTCAGCCATTTGGGAGGACCAGAGTCTGCTGGTGTTGGCTGTGAGATTGGTTCTTCTGTCCTGATGACTGGTGCTTCCAGATCTTCACCAGTCGGAGCTGTAAATGTAACTGGTGGTTGACCTTCACCAGTCGGAATAATCTCTTCATCAGCTTCACTATCTGACTGATTTCCTGAGCCTTCTGTGATGTTGTCAGCATCAGCTGGTGCATCCATTCCAGCTGGTTCATCGCTGTCTTCTGACTCAAAGATCCCAGTCGAAATTCCCCCTGGATTATTGCTAGATCCACTCAAGGAGATTGAGTGTAAGGTCTCAGCAAGGTCAATTGCATCACCGACCCTCTCGAATTGCTGATGGGCAACCGAGGAAACTGGTTGTGAAGATGATCCAGTCATAGGTCTAGTCGAATCAGTTGGTTGAGTATTGGAAGGATTCCTGCCCAACTGATCAATGACATCATTGACCTCAGGAACATCTTCAGCCAGTTGTCGTAATGTCCTGCGCACTAAAGTAGCTTCATCAAAAACAACATTGCATGTTATTTCCATAAGTTTGGTGTTCTTGTTAAATACTCTATAGCCCTTGTGAGAGGGATGTCCATATCCGACGAAGACGCCCTCATCAGCCTTAGGCGAAAAAGTAATTAACTTTGACTTACCATTATTATGGATATAACATGGTGAACCGAAAGCACGGAGATGAGCTATAGAAGGCTTACGACCAAAATAAACTTCGTAGGGAGTTTTCTGGAGTCTATCGTTGATCCCGCTTCTATTCTGAGTGTAGCAGGCCGTCACCAACGCTTCTCCCCAGAAACTCTGTCCTAAGCCGGATTCTATCAGCATGGACTGGACTGCTTCTTTCAGCGTCCTGTTCCTACGTTCTCCCAGTCCATTTTGCTGCGGTTGCCTTGGTGTAGATCTCTCATGCTTGATGCCGGCTTCCGCGCAAAAATCCATCAGCAGACTGTTGCAGAATTCTGTCCCATTGTCTGACCGTATCCGCTTTACCATAGTTTCTCTCTATTTATGTGCTTTCATGATCAATTCTGGAAGAATGATCTTCACTTCATCCTTGGTTCTGAGAAGCTTTACCCAGGTGTAGAGCAAGTAGTCATCGACTACCACCAGCGAATAACGTCTTCCTCCAATGGTTTGAGGTGCTATTGGTCCAAAGAGATCCATATGTAGCAACTCGAGTACCCGACTGGTACTGGGGCAGACTGGCGCCTAGTTCTTGAAGGACTTCTTTGTTTGTTTGCCCTGCTGGCATGCTTTGCGAATCCCTTCCTTCTTGAACGCTCCCTTGGGAAGTCCATCTACAAGATCATGCTTGGCCAGGTAGTTGATGGTTCTAAAATTCAGGTGACTCAACCTTTTGTGCCATAGCCAGTTTGTTTCCATAGAACTGGTGGCCATGAAGCATGAATCTGTCCTCCCGCTTTGCCAGTCGACGACATATAGCCCTCCTTTCCGAATGCCTTTCAGCTTGATCTCGCCAGACTTCTTGTCCTTGATCTGGCACTCTGATTCATCAAAAATAATTGTATATCCATTATCGCACAACTGACTAATACTCAGGAGGTTGTGCTTGAGATTGGTTACAAGGGATACATTTATGATTCTGACATCGTCCTTCTCCATGCAGCCCTTGCTAATAACTCTGCCCTTTGAGTTATCACCAAATATAATTGGAGGTCCTTTGACCTTGGTGAGATCTGAAAACAAAAACTCTTCACCAGTCATGTGAGCCGAGCATCCACTATCTATGATCCACTCGCTCGATTTCTGAAGCTGTGTTGCATGATCCTGTACCTGCAAGAAAGAAATAGAATTTATTTAGGTTCCCAATCATCTGCGGGTCCTGCAGGGTTAGATCGCTGAATTATTCCTTTTGGAATCCAGATTTTAGTGATTTTTAGCTCGGTTTTACCCTTGCTGATATCATTAGTAGCCTTTCCCTTCCTTTTGAAGTAATGTGTGAGTTTGGTTTGGGAAGGTGTGGCTGTGTGTGTAACTCCTTTGGAAGTATTCTTCCGCTGAGAGTTTCGGAAATATTTTTCCGGCTGATTGTGTTGCCTTTGTGGTCTCTGAGAGTGTGGACCACCATGGTTAGCCTTCACATCCTTTTGAGAAAACTTGTGATTAGGCTCAGGCCTCTGATAGGTATTCCTCCTATCAGGCGTTATCCTTCTCTCAGAGTTTTTCCGAGATTGGGATCCCTTGTAGGTATGCTGGTGATTGGCATACTTACGAGGTTGTGTGTGGATTCTCTTGACAGTTGGTGCTGGCTGTCGGATTCCACTGGTAGCTGACGCGGACTTCATTGCCTTAGAATTTTTCGGCGTAGTCTGCGTCCTAGGGTGTGCTGGCGTCCTGTCAGCAGAGGATTTTGCCAGTTGAGGTTTTTGTCGTGATGACTCACCTATGAATCTGGTCTTATGATTCCTAAGCTGATCAGCCATACGGGACTGATTGGTGTTACCAGCTGGTGCTGATGCATTTACCACTTTGCCCTTACCCTTACGCTCCTCATAGCTGGTTTCGATTTGCTTAACAAATTTTATTACTTTACCAGCAGTGAGTTGTTCGGGTTGGTTTGTGCTCAAATCATTTTCAAATCCCAACCCGGATTTATTGGTAGGCTTTCTCCAATGAAGTAGAGCCTCTTCCAAATTCTTGGAGCCTTTATTCAAATGATTTATTTTACTGTCTTGCTCAAGGACGACCTTTTGAAAAGTATCTCTCTCGGTTTTTAAAATTTCAAAACTCTTACGCAATTCTGAGTGAGTCTCATTCAGAGTGGCTAACTCTACACCGAGTGACCTAGATTTTTCAATCTCATTGGTCAAAATAGAAATCTGATCTTTTAGCAAGGTGTTTTCGCCAGCCAAGATATTCTTTATTTCGTAAAATTTTAAAAATTCTTGCTGAAGAATATCTATGGTGACAACCTCTGAGTCGAAGCAATGCGACTCAGAATCGTCTAGAATGTGTGCAGACATGATATGCATTGGAGGAACAGATTGTACCTGATCATCAGCGGCAAGTGCGTGTTCTTCCTCACTGTCAGCACTTTCTTCATTTGATTCTTCTCCGAAAGCCACCATAAGTGCCAGTAGAGCTTCCTCTTCTGACTCTTCATCTGACACGTATTCTCCGTCGTCATGGTCAGGTATATCAAGAACTTTTGTCCTGGTCAGCATGGCTTTTGCAACAGCCTTTGATGCACGCTCTTCAAAGAGCTTCTTCAACCTTTCCCGCTCATCTTTATCCACCTTTGGACATTCAAATTTAAGATGATCAGGGGATTGGCATTGATAACAAACGCGGGGAGCTCTCTTGACGAATTTTCCATCAGTTGAGCTAAGAGATACTCCCTGTTTCAACTTGGCTTTCTCCAGAAGAACAGCCAGTCTCTTCATTTGTTGCTCAAGATCTGCGATAGAGCTCTCGCTGCCTTTGGAGTTAGATCCCGATGTGGATGGGATCTCTTTCTGCTGGTTGTGCTGCCCAGCAGATCTGTCTGCGTGAAAAGGCTTCTTGGGCTTCCATTTCAAATCCCTCTTGACGAAGTAGGCTTCGTCTTGGGTTTTGATGCTGGGAGATCCAACATTCCGGATGGCCTCATTCTTATTCACCATCTGGATGTCCCATTCATGTGCCTGCAGTTGAGCAAATAGCTCCTTGGGAGTCATTTTGGACAGATCCTTCTCCTTAAGAGCTGTAGTCGTCACGAACCAGTCCACCTTGGGCATCTTGGATAGGATCTTTGCATTAAGATCTGCATTTGAGTATTTCCTGTCCAATGACTTCAGCTCGCTGACGATGGCGTTGAATCTAGCCTCCACCTCCTTGATGGTTTCCCCAGTCAGCATTTGGAAGGACTCGTACTTGTCCACTGCATCCTGCAATTTGTTGCGTTTCATTTGATCTGTCTCCTAACAGAGACTGTCAAGGTAATCTCAGACTTCCTTGGCGTTGTCAAATTGGAGGACTTCCTCCATCAGCGGATCTGGAAGAGATGACAGGATCATTTCGTGAGCAACGGAGTCCAGCTGATTCAGCTTCCTGTCCTCTGAGTTCCATTCTTCAGGGGGCTTTGGGATCTCAGCAGCTTGCCGATCTCCTAGCTGGTGTTGTGTCTTGGTGATCTTGATCGGCCCTTTCTCCAGCACGTCTATCATTTCCGGATGGAAACTTTTCAGTTGAATGAGTGACCTCTTTCGCCACATTGCGTGCTTGTCAGGATTGTAGTTGGGTAGCTTAGGAATATTCATCTTGTGTACCTGAGCTAATCAACAGACAGAAAGAGTAGAGTGCAAGGAAACGTGGATCTCGGTCCTAAGCGACTCAGATATACGATCGGTCTATAAGAACCGACCGCTCTGATACCACTTGTTGGTCCCGATTTTCAGAGTATGAACGATAACAGCGGAAATAATGATAAAGTAAATGTTTTCTTGCACGTTGGTTACACAGCTGACTGGGACCTGTCAGCTGGTTTATCAAGACTTAGAAAATTTAGCCTTGTTTGCACAATTATCTGTCAGTTTCAGAATATACTCCAACACTTGAGTGCTGGGTTCAAAATATGAATGAAAAGCAGAAAGCTGATAAATAACAAAAGGATTTTTATAGTGGTTCGATCAATCGATCTACGTCCACTCTCCAGTCGAAGCATTGGAAATTCCACTAAGAGTAATCGGTTACAGGTGTCCTACGATCTATCTCTAGCTGGTGAATGCCTTGTCCACCAGTTCACTAGATCAACCGCTCCCGGTCCTGGTTCCCTCTTCTACTCTTCTCAGCTGGCGGAGTGCGAGCACGTCACTTCAACCTCCTCAGCTTACTGGATGTTTAGTTCTCCCAAGAACGTAACTCTCACTACGGCAAGGTATGCCCGTAATAACTCAAGTGCTGAGAAGCACAGGAGCTGCTGTGGACTCTCTCGAAAGAGAAAGAACACCTAATGAGATCTTTAACTTACAAGCGTAAAGCTTGAAGTCTCGTGTTTGATAAATCAACACACGGAAAGCTTATGGAAAGCCTCGAAAGTTCTGTAAGCGTTTTGACAGCGTTTTTGCTAGTTTGTGCGTAAGAATTTTCGGGGAGAGAGAGATTGAATGTTGACGGTTCCGACGTATTTATAGATGCGGGATCCGATTCAAACTTTCTAGCCGTTTGGACTCATCCGGAAAAGGCGTCAGACCTGGGATGTCCTTCTGACGGCGGTAGGTATGTTTTTCCGGAAAGGATCCATACCTTGGACCGCTTTATCTGACATTGATCTCTTTGTGTCAGAACGGCTTTATTTGTCAGTACGAGGAATAAGACTGGTGTCTTGTAACTGATAGACTTTAAGGTATCCCCTTCCTTAAACTCATACTTTGTCAGTCGATTCCTCAGTGAATCTTCATTTTGTCTCTATGGCGCTGGGAGAGAGAATCTGGAATTCTGCTGGTAACATCTGACTGGTAGATCATTCTGGTGATATTGTGCTGGCAGTCTCTGCTGGTGACTTGCCCTGGCATAATCTAAGTCTACCAAATGTCTGGATGTTAATCCTTCTTGGAATCTCCCATGACTGGTGATATCACCGTTGGTGAATAGTGTAAGCAAGAACACGTATTCTGCTGGTAAGATTTGTCAGCCGCCTGCTGATGAAATCCTTCCCAACTGGTGAACAGTAGCCAGTCATAAGCTCTTCTCATGCTGATGAACAGTGTCAGCACGAGTCTTGATCAACTGCGACTTACAACTCAAAGACCTAAACAAGACTTTACATTTAAGACCAGATCTAGAGCTATCTAGAGACAACTGACGCTGGTAGGACTTAGGATTTGATCCACCAAAACTATAATCTATACAAGTAAGCTACTGAGGGAGGAAACCTTTGACAGATTTCCCAACAAATGACCATCTCAGAAGTGCACGAAAATTCACCGTTACAAAATTTGAAAATTCGTTAACTGAAAAACTGTTTCAGAAGTTCATTTTTATGGTTGAAACATGTCTCAAGATGTATAAAACGAAGTGTTTAGGATTTCCGGATTTGTAATTAGTTCAAAATTAACAAAAATGACCAGCTCGAAAGTGCACGAAAATTCACTAGTATAAAATTTGAAACTTTGCAAACTGAAAAACTGTTTCAGAAGTTCATTTTTGTGGTTGAAACATGTTTCTAGATGTATAAAAGTAAGAGTTTAGGGTTTCCGATTTTGTAATTAGTTCAAAATTAACAAAAATGACCAGCTCAAAAGTGCACGAAAATTCACTGGTACAAAATTTGAAAATTCGCAAACTGAAAAACTGTTTCAGAAGTTCATTTTTATGGTTGAAACATGTTTCAAGATGTATAAAACAAAGTGTTTAGGTTTTTCGGTTTTGTTTTTAGTTCAAAATTAACAAAAATGACCTGCTCGAAAGTGCACGAAAATTCATCGGTACAAAATTTTAAAATTTGCAAACTGAAAAACTGATTCAGAAGTTCATTTATGGTCGAAACATGTTTCTAGATGTATAAAATGAAGTGTTTAGGGTTTCCGGATTTGTAATTAGTTCAAAACTGACAAAAATTACCAGCTCGAAAGTGTACAAAAATTCACTGGTAAAAAATTAGAAAATTCACAAACTGAAAAACTGTTTCAGAAGTTCATTTTTATGGTTGATACATGTTTCTAGATGTATAAAACGAAGTGTTTAGGGTTTTTGATTTTGTAATTAGTTCAAAATTGACAAAAATGACCAGCTCAAAAGTGCACGAAAGTTCACCGGTGCAAAATTTGAAAATTTGCAAATTGAAAAACTATCTCAGAAGTTCATTTTTATGGTTGAAAAGTGTTTCTAGATGTATAAAACGAAGTGTTTAGGGTTTCTGTTGTTTTAATTAGTTCAAAATTGATAAAAATGACAAGCTTGAAAGTGCACGAAAATTCACCAGTACAAAATTTGAAAATTCGCAAACTGAAAAACAATTTCAGAAGTTCATTTTTATGGTTGAAACATGTTTCTAGATGCATAAAACTAAGTGTTTAGGGTTTCCATTGTTGTAATTAGTTCAAAATTATCAAAAATGACCTGCTCGAAAGTGCACGAAAATTCACCGGTACAAAATTTGAAAATTCGAAAACTAAAAAACTGTTTCAGAAGTTCATTTTTATGGTTGAAACATGTTTCTAGATGTATAAAACTAAGTGTTTAGGGTTTCCGGTTTTGTAATTAGATCAAAATTTTCAAAAATGACCATCTCGGAAGTGCACGAAAATTCACCAGCACAAAATTTGAAAATTCGCAAACTGAAAAACTGTTTCAGATGTTCATTTTTATGGTTGAAACATGTTTCTAGATGTATAGAATTAAGGGTTAGGGTTTCCGGTTTTGTAATTAGTTCAAAATTGACATAAATGACAAACTCGAAAGTGCACGAAAATTCACCGGTACAAAATTTTAAAATTCGCAAACTGAAAAAGTATTTCAGAAGTTCATTTTTATGGTTGAAACATTTTTCTAGATGTATAAAAGTAAGAGTTTAGGGTTTTCGGTTTTGTAATTAGTTCAAAATTGACAAAAATGACCAACTCGAAAGTGAACGAAAATTCACTAGTACAAAATTTGAAAATTCGCAAACTGAAAAACTGTTTCAGAAGTTCATTTTTATGGTTGAAACATGTTTCTATATGTATAAAAGTAATTATTTGGGGTTTCTGGTTTTGTAATTAGTTCAAAATTTCCAAAAATGACCATCTCCGAAGTGCATGAAAATTCACCGGTACAAAATATGAAATTTCGCAAACTGAAAAACTGTTTTAGATGTTCATTTTTATGGTTGAAATATGTTACTAGATGTATAGAATTAAGAGTTTAGGGTTTCTAATTTTGTAATTAGTTCAAAATTGACAAAAATGACCAGCTCGAAAGTGCACGAAAATTCACCGGTACAAAATTTGAAAATTCGCAAACTGGAAAACTATTTCAGAAGTTCATTTTTATAGTTGAAACATGTTTCTAGATGTATAAAAGTTAGTTTTTAGGGTTTTCGGTTTTGTAATTAGTTCAAAATTGTCAAAATTATCAAAAATGACCTGCTCGAAAGTGCACGAAAATTCACCGGTAATAAATTAGATAATTTACAAACTGAAAAACTGTTTCAGAAGTTAATTTTCATGGTTGAAACATGTTTCTATATGTATAAAATGAAGTGTTTAGGGTTTTTGATTTTTTAATGAGTTCAAAATTGACAAAAATGACCAGCTCAAAAGTGCACAAATATTCACCGGTACAAAATTGGAAAATTCGCAAAGTGAAAAATTGTTTTAGAAGTTAATTTTTATGGTTGAAACATGTTTGTAGATGTATAAAACGAAGTGTTTAGGGTTTCTAATTTTGTAATTTGTTCAAAATTGACAAAAATGACGAGCTCGAAAGCGCACGAAAATTCACCGGTACAAAATATGAAAATTCACAAACTGAAAAACTGTTTCAGAAGTTCATTTTTATTGTTGAAACATGTTTCTAGATGTATAAAACTAAGTGTTTAGGGTTTCCATTGTTGTAATTAGTTCCAAATTATAAAAATAACCTGCTCGAAAGTGCACGAAAATTCACCGGTACTAAATTTGAAAATTTGCAAACTGAAAAACTGATTCAGAAGTTCATTTATGGTAGAAACATGTTTCTAGATGTATAAGATGAAGTGTTTAGGGTTTCCGGATTTGTAATTCGTTCAAAACTGACAAAAATGACCAGCTCGAAAGTGCACGAAAATTCACCGGTAAAAAATTAGAAAATTCACAAACTGAAAAACTGTTTTAGAAGTTCATTTTTATGGTAGAAACATGTTTCTAGATGTATAAAATGAAGTGTTTAGGGTTTCTGATTTTGTAATTAGTTCAAAATTGACAAAAATGACCAGCTAAAAAGTGCACGAAAGTTCACCGGTACAAAATTTGAAAATTTGCAAATTGAAAAACTTTCTCAGAAGTTCATTTTTATGGTTGAAAAGTTTTTCTAGATGTATAAAACGAAGTGTTTAGGGTTTCTGGTGTTGTAATTAGTTCCAAATTGATAAAAATGACAAGCTCGAAAGTGCACGAAAATTCATCGGTGCAAAATTTGAAAATTCGCAAACTGAAAAACTGTTTCAGAAGTTCATTTTTATGGTTGAAACATGTTTCTAGATGTATAAAACTAAGTGTTTAGGGTTTCCA
>JAPKLW010006525.1:0-11954 GCA_026898455.1 Plectranthus barbatus | reverse complement strand
TTGTTGATGAGATATCGTGGTTTGTACCGAACTCTTCATTGAAGCACTTATAAAGTTGATTCCCGATCAATCCACAACTCCGATGCTAGAATGTGTGCAATATACTTGTAGAACTCATCGAGACGATCGATTCGGAACAAGTTTTTAAAGAGTTCCATCTTTTGTTGAGGATATATCGTGGTTTGTACCGAACTCTTCGTTGAAGCACTTATAAAGTGAAATCCCGATCAACCCACAACTCCGATGCTCGAATGTGTGCAAAATACTTGTATAACTCATCGAAACGATTGATTCGGTACTAGTGTTCAAAGAGTTCAATCTTTTGTTGAGGAGATATTGTGGTTTGTACCGACCTTTTCATTGAAGCACGTTTAAAGTTGATTGCCGATAAATTCACAACTCCGATGCTCGAATGTGTGCAACATACTTGTAGAACTCATCGAGACGATTGATTCGGTACTAGTTTTCGAAGAGTTCCATCTTTTGTTGAGTAGATATTGTGGTTTGTACCGACATTTTCATTGAAGCACTTATAAAGTTGATTCCCGATAAATCCACAACTCTGATGGTCGAATGTGTGCAACATACTTGTAGAACTGATCGGGACGATCGATTCGGTACAAGTTTTCAAAGAGTTCCATCTTTTGTTGAGGAGATATCGTGGTTTGTACCGAACTATTCAATTAAGCACTTATAAATTTTATTCCCAATCCATCCAAAACTCCGATGCTCGCATGTGTGATACATACTTGTAGAACTTATCGAAACGATCGATTCGGTACAAGTTTTCAAAGAGTTCCATCTTTTGTTGAGGAGCTATTGTGGTTTGTACCAATCTCTTCATTGAAGCACTTATAAAGTTGATTCCCGATAAATCCACAACTCCGATGCTCAAATGTGAGCAACATACTTGTAGAACTCATCGAGACAATTGATTTGGTACTAGTTTTCAAAGAGTTCCATCTTTTGTTGAGGAGATATTGTGGTTTGTACCGACCTTTTCATTGAAGCACTTATAAAGTTGATTCCCGATAAATCCACAACTCCTGAACTCTTCATTGAAGCACTTATAAAGTTGATTCCCACTAAATTCACAACTCCGATGCTCGAATGGGTGCAACATACTTGTAGAACTGATCGGGACGATCGATTCGGTACAAGTTTTCAAAGAGTTCCATCTTTCGTTCAAGAGATATCGTGGTTTGTACCGAACTCTTCATTGAATCACTTATAAAGTGGATTTCCGATCAATCCACAACTCCGATGCTCGAATGTGTGCAACATACTTGTAGAACTTATCGAGACGATCGATTCGGTACAAGTTTTCAAAGAGTTCCATCTTTTGTTGAGGAGATATCTTGGTTTGTACCGAACTTTTCATTGAAGCACTTATAAAGTTGATTCCCGATCAATCCAAAACTTCGATGCTTGAATGTGTGCAACATACATGTAGAACTCATCGAGACGATCGATTCGGTACAAGTTTTCAAAGAGTTCCATCTTTCGTTGAGGTGATATCGTGGTTTGTACCGAACTCTTCATTAAAGCACTTATAAATTGGATTCCCGATCAATCCCAAACTCCGATGCTCGAATGTGTGCAACATACTTGTAGAACTCATCGAGACAATTGATTCGGTACAAGTTCCAATGAGTTCCATTTTTTGTTGAGGAGATATCGTGGTTTGTACCGAACTCTTCATTGAAGCACTTATGAAGTTGATTCGAGATCAATCCACAACTCCGATACTCGAATGTGTGCTTACTTGTAGAACTCATCGAGACGATCGATTCAGTACAAATTTTCAAAGAGTTCCATCTTTTGTTGAGAAGATATCGTGGTTTGTACCGAACTCTTCATTGAATCACTTATAAAGTGGATTCTCGAACAATCCACAACTCCGATGCTCGAATGGGTGCAACATACTTGTAGAACTCATCGAGACGATCAATTTGGTAATGGTTTTCAAAGAGTTCCATCTTTTATTGAGGAGATATTGTGGTTTGTACCGACCTTATCATTGAAGCACTTATAAAGTTGAATCCCGATAAATCCACAACTCCGATGCTCGAATGTGTGAAACATACTTGTAGAACTCATCGAGACGATCGATTCGGTACAAGTTTTCAAAGAGTTCCATCTTTTGTTGAGGAGATATCGTGGTTTGTACTGAACTCTTCATTGAATCACTTAAAAATTTGATTCCCGATCAATTCACAACTCCGATGCTCGAATGGGTGAAACATACTTGTAGAACTCATCGAGACGATCGATTCGGTACAAGTTTTCAAAGAGTTCCATCTTTTGTTGAGGAGATATTGTGGTTTGTACCGAACTTTTCATTGAAGTACTTATAAAGTTGATTCCCAATAAATCCATAACTCCGATGCTCGATGTGTGCAACATACTTGTAGAACTCATCGAGACGATTGATTCGGTACAAGTTTTCAAAGAGTTCCATCTTTTGTTGAGGAGATATCGTGGTTTGTACCGAACTATTCATTGATACACTTATAAAGTTGATTCCCACAAAATCCACAACTCCGATGCTCGAATGTGTACAACATACTTGTAGAACATCAAAGACGATCGATTCGGTACAAGTTTTCATAGAGTTCTATCTTTTGTTGAGGAGATATCGTGGTTTGTACCAAACTCTTCATTGAAGCACTTATAAACTTTATTCCCGATCAATCCACAACTCCGATGCTCGCATGTGTGCAACATACTTGTAGAACATATCGAGACGATGGATTCGGTACGAGTTTTCAAAGAGTTCCATATTTTGTTGAGGAGATATCGTGGTTTGTATCGAACTCTTCATTGAAGCACTTATAAAGTTGATTCCCACTAAATCCACAACTCCGATGCTCGAATGTGTGCAACATACTTGTAGAACAAATTGATACGATCGATTCGGTACGAGTTTTCAAAGAGATCCATCTTTTATTGAGGAGATATCGTGGTTTGTACCGAACTCTTCATTGAAGCACTTATAAATTTTATTCCCGATCAATCCACAACTCTGATGCTCGCAAGTGTGCAACATACTTGAAGAACTTATCGAGACTATCGATTTGGTACAAGTTTTCAAAGAGTTCCATCTTTTGTTGAGGAGATATTGTGGTTTGTACCGAACTCTTCATTGAAGCACTTATAAACTTGATTCCCACTAAATCCACAACTCCGATGCTCGAATGTGTGCAACATACTTGTAGAACAAATTGAGACGATCGATTAGGTACGAGTTTTCAAAGAGATCCATCATTTATTGAGTAGATATCGTGGTTTGTACCGAACTCTTCATTGAAGCACTTATGAATTTTATTCCCGATCAATCCACAACTCCGATGCTCGCAAGTGTGCAACATACTTGAAGAACTTATCGAGACTATCGATTTGGTACAAGTTTTCAAAGAGTTCCATCTTTTGTTGAGGAGATATTGTGGTTTGTACCGAACTCTTCATTGAAGCACTTATAAAGTTGATTGTCGATCAATCCTCAACTCCGATGCTCGAATGTGTGCAACATACTTGTAGAACTCATCGAGATTATCGATTCTGTACAAGTTTTCTAAGAGTTCCATCTTTCGTTGAGGAGATATCGTGGTTTGTACCGAACTCTTCATTGAATAATTATAAAGTGGATTCCCGATCAATCCACAACTCCGATGCTCGAATGTGTGCAACATACTTGTAGAACTCATCGAGACGATTGATTCAGTACAAGTTTTCAAAGAGTTCCATCTTTTGTTGAAAAGAAATTGTGGTTTGTACCGACCTTTTCATTGAAGCACTTATAAAGTTGATTCCCGATAAATCCACAACTCCGATGCTCGAATGTGTGCAACATACTACTTGTAGAACTGATCGAGACGTTCGATTCGGTACAAGTTTTCAAAGAGTTCCATCTTTTGTTGAGGAGATATCGTGGTTTGTACCGAACTCTTCATTGAAGCACTTATAAATTTTATTCCCGATAAATCCACAACTCCGATGCTCGCATGTGTGCAACATACTTGTAGAACTTATCGAGACGATCAATTCGGTACAAGTTTTCAAAGAGTTCCATCTTTTGTTGAGGAGATATCGTAGTTTATACTGATACTCTTCATTGAAGCACTTATAAATTGGATTCCAGTTCAATCCACAACTCCGATGCTCGAATGGGTGCAACATACTTGTAGAGCTCATCGAGACAATCGATTCGGTACACGTTTTCAAAGAGTTTCATCTTTTATTGAGGAGATATTGAGGTTTGTACCGACCTTTTCTTTGAAGCACTTATAAATTTAATTCCCGATAAATCCACTACTCCGATGCTCGAATGTGTGCAATATACTTGTAGAACTCATCGAGACGATCGATTCGGTACAAGTTTTCAAAGAGTTCCATCTTTTGTTGAGGAGATATCGTGGTTTGTACCGAAATCTTCATTAAAGCACTTATAAATTTTATTCCCGATCAATTCACAACTCCGATGCTCGCATGTTTGCAACATACTTGTAGAACTTATCGAGACGATCGATTCGGTACAAGTTTTGAAACAGTTTCATCTTCTGTTGAGGAGATATTGTGGTTTGTTCCGAACTCTTCATTGAATCACTTATAAAGTGGACTCCCATTCAATCCACAACTTCGATGCTCGAATGTGTGCAACATAAGTTGTAGAACTCTTCGAGACGATCGATTCGGTATAAGTTTTCAAAGAGTTCCATCTTTTGTTGAGGAGATAGTTTGTACCGAACTCTTCATTGAAGCACTTATAAAGTTGATTCCCACCAAATTCACAACTCCGATGCTCGAATGTGTGCAACATACTTGTAGAACTAATCGAGACGATCGATTAGGTACAAGTTTTCAAAGAGTTCCATCTTTTGTTGAGGAGATATCGTGGTTTGTACCGAACTCTTCATTGAAGCACTTATAAATTTTATTCCCGATCAATCCAAAACTCCGATGCTGGCATGTGTGCAACATACTTAAAGAACTTATCGAGACTATTGATTTGGTACAAGTTTTCAAAGAGTTCCATCTTTTGTTGAGGAGATATTGTGGTTTGTTCCGAACTCTTCATTGAAGCACTTATAAAGTTGATTCTCGATCAAACCACAACTTCGATGCTCGAATGTGTGCAACGTACTTGTAGAACTCATCGAGACGATCGATTCGGTACAAGTTTTCAAAGAGTTCAATCTTTTGTTGAGGAGATATCATTTTTTGTACCGAACTCTTCATTGAATAATAATAAAGTGGATTTCTGATCAATCCAGAACTCCGATGCTCGAACGTGTGCTGTACTTGTAGAACTCATCGAGACGATCGATTCGGTACAAATTTTCAAAGTGTTGCATCTTTTGTTGAGAAGATATCGTGGTTTATACCGAACTCTTCATTGAATCACTTATAAAGTGGATTCCTGTTCAATCCACAACTTCGATGCTCGAATGTGTCAACATACTTGTAGAACTCATCGAGACGATCGATTCGGTACAAGTTTTCATAGAGTTCTATCTTTTATTGAGGAGATATTGTGGTTTGTACCGACCTTTTCATTGAAGCACTTATAAAGTTGATTCCCGATAAATCCACAACTCCGATGCTCGAATGTGTGCAACATACTTGTAGAACTCATCGAGACAATCGATTGGGTACAAGTTTACAAAGAATTCCATCTTTTGTTGAGGAGATATCGTGGTTTGTACCGAACTCTTCATTGAAGCACTTATAAAGTTGATTCCCGATCAATCCACAACTCCGATGCTCAAATGTGTGCAACATACTTGTAGAACTCATCGAGACGATCGATTCGGTACGAGTTTTCAAAGAGTATTATCTTTTGTTGAGGAGATATCGTGGTTTGTATCGAACTCTTCATTGAAGCACTTATGTAGTTGAGTCCCGAGCAATCCACTGTAACATACTTGTAGAACTAGTCCAGACGATTGATTTGGTACATGTTTTCAATGAGTTCCATCTTTTGTTGAGGAGATATTGTGGGTTGTACCGAACTCTTCATTGAAGCACTTATAAAATTGATTCTCGATCAATCCACATCTCCGATGCTCGAATGTGTGCAACATACTTGTAGAACTCATCGAGATTATCGATTCTGCACAAGTTTTCTAAGAGTTCCATCTTTCGTTGAGGAGATATCGTGGTTTGTACAGAACTCTTCATTGAATAATTATAAAGTGGATTCCCGATCAATCCACAGCTCCGATGCTCGAATGTGTGCAACATACTTGTAGAACTCATCGAGATATTCGATTCGGTACAAGTTATCAAAGTGTTCCAACTTTTGTTGAGGAGATATCGTAGTTTATAATGATAAGAGTCATTGAAGAACTTATAATTTGTATTCCCGATCAATCCACAACTCCGATGCTCGCATGTGTGCAACATACTTGTAGAACTCATCGAGACGATCAATTCGGTACAAGTTTTCAAAGAGTTCCATCTTTTGTTGAGTAGATATCGTAGTTTATACCGATACTCTTCATTGAAGCACTTATAAATTTGATTCCCGATCAATCCACAACTCCGATGCTCGCATGTGTGCAACATACTTGTAGAACTCTTCGAGCGATCGATTCGGTACAAGTTTTCAAAGAGTTCCATCTTTTGTTGAGGAGATATCGTGGTTTGTACCGAACTCTTCATTGAATTACTTATAAAGTGGATTTCTGATCAATCCACAACTCCGATGCTCGAATGTGTGCAACATACTTGTTGAACTCATCGAGATGATCGATTCGGTACAAGTTTTCAAAGAGTTCCATCTTTTGTTGAGTTGATATTGTAGTTTATACCGATACTCTTCATTGAAGCACTTATAAATTTGATTCCCGATCAATCCACAACTCCGATGCTCGCATGTGTGCAACATACTTGTAGAATTCTTCGAGACGATCGATTCGGTACAAGTTTTCAAAGAGTTCCATCTTTTGTTGAGGAGATATCGTGGTTTGTACCGAACTCTTCATTGAATTACTTAAAAAGTGGATTTCTGGTCAATCCACAAATCCGATACTCGAATGTGAGCAACATACTTGTAGAACTCATCGAGACGATCGATTCTGTACAAGTTTTCAAAGAGTTCCATCTTTTGTTGAGGAGATATTTGTATCGAACTTTTCATTGAAGCACTTATAAAGTTGATTCCCGATCAATTCGAAACTCCGATGCTTGAATGTGTGCAACATACATGTAGAAAACATCGAGACGATCGATTCGGTGCAAGTTATCAAAGAGTTCCAACTTTTGTTGAGGAGATAAAGTGGTTTGTACCGAACACTTCATTGAATCACTTATAAAGTGGATTCCCGTTAAATCCACAACTCCGATGCTCGAATGTATGCAACATACTTGTAGAACTCATCAAGACGATCGATTCGAAACAAGTTTTCAAAGAGTTCCATCTTTTGTTGAGGAGATATTGTGGTTTGTACCAACCTTTTCATTAAAGCACTTATAAAGTTGATTCCCGATAAATCCACAACTCCGATGCTCGAATGTGTGCATGTTAAATTGTAGAACTCATCGAGACAATCGATTCGGTACAAGTTTTCAAAAAGTTCCATCTTTTGTTGAGGAGATATTGTGGTTTTTACCGAACTCTTCATTGAAGCACTTATAAAGTGGATTCCAAATCAATCCACAACTCCGAGGCTCACATGTGTGCAATATACTTGTAGAACTCATCGAGACGATCGATTCGGTACAAGTTTTCAAAGAGTTCCATCTTTTGTTGTGGAGATATAGTTGTTTGTACCGAACTCTTCATTGAATATTTATAAAGTGGATTCCCAATCCACAACTCCGATGATCGAATGTGTGCTGTTAATACTTTTAGAACTCATCGAGACGATCGATTCGGTACAAATTTTCATAGAGTTCCATCTTTTGTTGAGAAGATATCGTGGTTTGTACCGAACGCTTCGTTGAATCACTTATAAAGTGGATTCCCGTTCAATCCACTACTCCGATGCTCGAATGTGTGAAACATACTTGTAGAATGATCGAGACGATCGATTCGGTACAAGTTTTCAATGAGTTCCATCTTTTGTTGAGGAGATATCGTGGTTTGTACCGAACTCTTCATTGAAGCACTTATAAAGTTGATTCTCGTTCAATCCACAACTCTGATGCTTGAATGTGTGCAACATACTTGTAGAACTCATCGAGACGATCGATTCGGTACAAGTTTTCAAAGAGTTCCATCTTTTGTTGAGGATATATCGTGGTTTGTACCGAACTCTTCATTGAAGCACTTATAAAGTGGATTCCCGATCAATCCACAACTCTGATGCTCGAATGTGTGCAACATACTTGTAGAACTCATCGAGACGATCGATTCGGTATAAGTTTTCAATGAGTTCCATCTTTTGTTGAGGAGATATCGTGGTTTGTATCGAACTCTTCATTGAAGCACTTATAAAGTTGATTCCCGATCAACCCACAACTCCGATGCTTGAATGTGTGCAACATACTTGTAGAACTCATCGAGACGATCGATTTGTTCCAAGTTTTCAAAGAGTTCCATCTTTTGTTGAGGAGATATCGTGGTTTGTACCGAACTCTTCATTGAAGCAATTATAAAGTTGATTCTCGTTCAATCCACAACTCTGATGCTTGAATGTGTGCAACATACTTATAGAACTCATCGAGACGATCGATTCGGTACAAGTTTTCAAAGAGTTCCATCTTTTGTTGAGGATATATCGTGGTTTGTACCGAACTCTTCATTGAAGCACTTATAAAGTGGATTCCCGATCAATCCACAACTCTGATGCTCGAATGTGTGCAACATACTTGTAGAACTCATCGAGACGATCGATTCGGTATAAGTTTTCAATGAGTTCCATCTTTTGTTGAGGAGATATCGTGGTTTGTATCGAACTCTTCATTGAAGAACTTATAAAGTTGATTCCCGATCAACCCACAACTCCTATGCTTGAATGTGTGCAACATACTTGTAGAACTCATCGAGACGATCGATTTGTTCCAAGTTTTCAAAGAGTTCCATCTTTTGTTGAGGAGATATCGTGGTTTGTACCGAACTCTTCATTAAATCACTTATAAAGTTGATTCCCGATCAAGCCACAACTCTGATGCTCGAATGTGTGCAACTTACTTGTAGAACTCATCGAGACGATCGATTCGGTACAAGTTTTCAAAGAGTTCCATCTTTTGTTGAGGAGATATCGTAGTTTGTACTGAACTCTTCATTGAAGCACTTATAAAGTTGATTCCCAATCAATCCACAACTCCGATGCTCGAATGTGTGCAACATACTTGTAGAACTCATCGAGACGATTGATTCGGTACAAGTTGTCAAAGAGTTCCTGATGGAGATTCAGTTAGCAAGATATATCTAGATATTTCAAGACGATTTGTTGAATATATCATAGAAGATTTGATATATCTTGATAAGATATGATTTAGTTTTAATTTGATTTCTAGATTTGTTAGATTTGATTTTTAGCAAGATTTGATTTGATTTCCTAGTTAGATTAGGTTTAGAGATTTGATTTTCTTCTATAAATAGGGCTTCATATTTTCATTGTAATTCAGTTTTTAGTTCAATAATAATTTTGTGAGTTATTTCTCCAATCCTGAAAACTCATGAATTTCTGTGGATTACCTTGAAATTCAAACTTGACTTATCAATTGGACTTACACATCCGATTGTGGTGTCTTCTACCGTTCTTCATCATTAGTTCTTCAGCTTCTTGGGGTGTATATGAGATTCGTCTAGAATACGTCATTTGAAGGGTCGAATAAGGAATGCAGAACTTCCATCCGTTCGTTGTTTCCGTTTCCAGTTCCGTTCGAGTCGTTCTGTGTCGAGTCAACTCTTGTTCCTGGGCTGCGATCTAAATCTTCCGGCGAGGATCGTATCAGTTCCATCTTTTGTTGAGGTGAAATTGTGATTTGTACTGAACTTTTCATTGAATCACTTATAAAGTTGATTCCCATCAATCCGAAACTCCGATGCTTGAATGTGTGCAACATACATGTAGAACTCATCGAGACGATTGATTCGGTATAAGTTTTCAAAGAGTTCCATCTTTTGATGAGGAGATATCGTGGTTTGTACCGAACTCTTCATTGAATCACTTATAAAGTTGATTCCCGATCAATCCACAACTCCGATGCTCGAATATGTGCAACATACTTGTAGAATTCATCGAGACGATCGATTCGGTACAAGTTTTCAAAGAGTTCCATCTTTTGTTGAGGAGATATCGTGGTTTGTACTGAACTCTTCATTGAAGCCCTTATAAAGTTGATTCCCAATCAATCCACAACTCCGATGCTTGAATGTGTGCAACATACTTTTAGAACTCATCGAGATGATCGATTCGGTACAAGTTTTAAATGAGTTCCATCTTTTATTGAGGAGATATAGTGATTTGTACCGAACTCTTCATTGAAGCACTTATAAAGGTAATTTTCGATCAATCCACAACTCCGATGCTCGAATGTGTGCTACATACTTGTAGAACTCATCAAGACAATCGATTCGGTACAAGTTTTCAAAGATTTCCATCTTTTGTTGAGGAGATATCGTGGTTTGTACCGAACTCTTCATTGTTGCACTTATAAAGTTGTTTCCCGATCAATCCACAACTCCGATGCTCGAATGTGTGCAACATACTTATAGAACTCATCGAGTTGATCGATTCGGTACAAGTTTTCAAAGAGTTCCATCTTTTGTTTAGGAGATATCGGTTTTTGTACCGAACTCTTCATTGAATCACTTATAAAGTTGACTCCCGATCAACCCACAACTCTGATGCTCGAATGTGTGCTGTTTTGTAGAACTCATCGTGACGATCGATTCGGTACAAGTTTTCAAAGAGTTCTATCTTTTATTGAGGAAACATCGTGGTTTGTACTGTACTCATCATTGAAGCACTTAAAAAGTTGATTCCCGATCAAGCCACAAC
Source organism: Plectranthus barbatus (assembly GCA_026898455.1). Taxonomy (NCBI): domain Eukaryota; kingdom Viridiplantae; phylum Streptophyta; class Magnoliopsida; order Lamiales; family Lamiaceae; genus Plectranthus; species Plectranthus barbatus. The sequence continues at coordinate 999 of JAPKLW010006525.1, read as the reverse complement.
TCTGATGCTCGAATGTGTGCAACATACTTGTAGAACTCATCAAGACGATCGATTCGGTACAAGTTTTCAAAGAGTTCTATCTTTTCTTGAGGAGATATCGTGGTTTGTACCGAACTTTTCAATGAAGCACTTATAAAGTGTATTCCCGATCAATCACCAACTCCAATGCTCGAATGTGTGCAACATACTTGTAGAACTCATCGAGACGATCGATTGAGAATAAGTTTTCGACGAGTTCCATCTTTTGTTGAAGAGATATCGTGGTTTGTACCGAACTCTTCATTAAAGCACTTATAAAGTTGATTCCCGATCAATCCACAACTCCGATGCTCGAATGTGTTCAACATACTTGTTGAACTCATCGAGATGATCGATTTGGTACATGTTTTCAAAGTCTTTCATCTTTTGTTGAGAAGATATCATGGTTTGTACATAAATCATCATTGAAGAACTTATAAAGTTGTTTCCCAACCAATTCACAACTACGATGCTCGAATTCTTCCAACATAATTGTGGAATTCATCGAGACGATCGATTCGGTACAAGTTTTCCAAGAGTTCCATCTTTTGTTGAGGAGATATCGTTGTTTGTACCGAACTCTTCATTGAAGCATTTATAAGGTTGATTCCCCATCAACCCACAACTTCGATGCTCGAATGTGTGCAACATACTTGTAGAATGAGCGAGAGGATCAATTCGGTATAAGTTTTCAAAGAGTTCTATCTTTTGTTGAGGAGATATTGTGGTTTGTAGCGAACACATTGAAGCATTTATAAAGTTGTTTCCCGATCAATCCACAACTCCGATGCTCTAATATGTGCAACATACTTGTAGAACACATCGAGACGATTGATTCGGTATAAGTTTTCAAAGAGTTCCATCTTTTGTTGAGGAGATATCGTGGTTTGTACCGAACTCTTCATTGATGCACTTATAAAGTTGATTCGCGATCAATCCACAACTCCGATGCTCGAATGTGTGCAACATACTTGTAGAACT
>JAPKLW010006524.1:0-17190 GCA_026898455.1 Plectranthus barbatus | reverse complement strand
TATGTTCTATGTTTATTGGTTATTTTTAATTAGTCAATGTATTGATCATTTTGTTGACTAATAAATTGTTGCACCAGCTTCAATTGGTCTTTTATGTTCTTGACACTTGATTGTTAATTGAATCACAATTTTTATATCCAGGTTATTATTAGTTCTTTGACTTGTCAAATGCATTTCTTATTTGGCATTTTGACTAGTAAACTTCACACATATTTATTGTGATTCGTCCAGGTGTCAAATTGATATAAAAACAAAAGGAACTATTGCAGTTTTCTTTCTTTCTTTCTTTCTTTCTTTTGTCTCTTCGGTAGCGTCCGGATCCTACTTCTGGGTCGGGGTGCTACAGCTTGGTATCAGAGCCAGGTTCTTTGTAGGCCTGTAAATTCTTGAAACATATATGCTAATTGTTATATTTTTCCCTTAATTACCTATGGTCCTACGTCTCCGGCATGCCTCGTCATGAAAAGGTACACAAACTCTCTATCTTCAATTATCAAATGAGCTTTTATTTTTGGGCAATATGATACGATATGATTTATGATAAGCTCAAGGATTCAGTATGATATGTATATTGACAGATAGTTAACATTATTAGTCCCTCCTTTATGTTTGAATCTATATGAAGGAGTTAAATGTAGATGTTAGTAAGTTCCACTTATATTATGGATTTATGAGGACTCTTCTAGACTCACTCGATGATATTAACGATTTTGAATTCTAACGTATAAGTATGATATTGCCAATAAGATAGACAACGTGTGAAAATACTCATGTGGATTACACAAACCAAATCGTGGAGCTTTTAAGACTTCACGAACCCCCAACATTCAAGGAGAACCACAAGATGCAGAAGAGAGACTGCGAAACTTAGGTTGTATCTTAAAGTATATAGTCTTTAGTGGTGTTCAACACGTGACATGTGTTATTTATAAGTTCTCTGGAGGCGTTGATCGTTGGTGAGAATCTCATACAAGAATAATGATGCCAGAAGAACTTGTTGTCATTTGGGATGATTTTAGAACTATCGTACAAGACACGCTTATTCGAGAGAGATACCGCGAACGAAAGAAGAATGATCTCGCATACCTGTGACAAGAGAATCTGATAGTTGATGAGTACGATAGGAGATATTACCAGTTGTCTCGCTATGCCCCATATTTATTTTACACTAATGAGAAGAAAGCTCTTCGTTTCCATAGCTGTTTGATGATTGAGATTGCGATTCCTATGGCAAGGCGACGAACTACTATCTATGCCGAAATTTCGAGCAGAGGCCTAAGATATAGAATCCCTATTACAAGTAGAAGAAAAGATGAGCCGTGATCAAAAAAAAGAAAGCGCAAATGGGACAACCAAAAGTAGGATAATTTTCGAAACAACAAGCAAACTCGAATTGGGCCAGCACCAGATTCTGGAGGACAAAATCACGGAGGACGAAGCGATAAACCAACATGTGACACTCATGGGAAGAAACATAACGGAACTTGTCTCATGCGGAAGAATGTTTTCTTCTGGTGAAAACAACTAGGCTACAATATTTCAAACTATCCAAGGCGTATAACTGACCATGGTAACAATCAAGCGCTGAATCAAATGAACAACCAAGATAACAATCAAGGCCAACAACCCCTAAGAAACGCTCATGTTTTCATCATAAATTGTCAGCAGGCAACTCTAGAACCAGGAAATTTGGTAGGTACAATCGGCATTTCAAATATTCAGCTACCTGCCCTTTATGCTACTAGAGCAGCAAATTCTTTCATATCTACGAGAACTTGCGAGCAAGTACAACTACTAGGAGAAATGACAAGTCGTGAATCAGAAGTAAGCTTACCCTCTGGTGAAACCTTAGTTACTAGTTAGACTCGTGCATCAACGGTAAACTCGTGAAGGCCGACTTGTTTATACTAGAAATGAAAGACTTTAATATTATTTCGGGAATGGATTGGCTAGGATCTAATCATGCAACGATCAAATATCACGAGAAGGAATAACGTTACGATTACCAGATAAGCAAACATTCACCTTCCAGGGCGTGACGGTCGGTACTCTTATACATATTATATCAACAATGAAGGCCAACAAGATGATTAGGAAGGAGTATCAAGCCTTTTTGGTTACTCTAGTAGCGAATAAGGGTAATGAAGTCGACATCGATGGAGTTCCTATTTTGAATGAGTTTCCAGATGTTTTTCTGACAAACTCCCTGGTTTACCACCCGATAGACAGTAGAGTTTGCAATCGACTTACTACTTGGATCTAACTAAACATCTAAAGCACCTTATCGAATGGCACCCGAGGACCTTTAGGAACTATAAGTACAACTCCAAGATCTACTATAAAAAGGATTCATTAGGCCTAGTGTATCACCGTCAGGAGCACCGGTGTTGTTTGTGAAGAAGAAAGACAGATCATTGCGCATCTGCATCGATTACAGAGAGCTAAACAAGCTTACCATCAAGAATAAATACCAACTACCTTGAATTGATGATTTGTTTGATCAATTAAAAAGACGTTAGAGTTTTCTCCAAAATTGATCTGAAATGTGGATATCACAAGCTGAAGATAAAGGAAGACAATATACTTAAGATTGCTTTTAGAACACATTATCGTCATTATGAGTTTGTCGTGATGCCTTTTTGGTTTGAGCAACACCCCTGTAATTTTCTTGGATTTGATGAATCGTGTATTTCACCAATACTTGGATAAATTTGTATTAGTTTTTATCGATGATGTACTTATCTACTATAGGAGAAGATCACAAAGAACACATGCGAATCGTGTTGGAGACCTTAAAAAAAATATTCGCTAAGTTCAACGAATGTGATTTTTGGTTGAATGAGGTCATCTTTCTAGGCCATATAGTCTCTGCTGAAGGTATCAAGGTAGATTAGTCGTAAGTTGAAGCAGTGAACAACTGGAAGTTACTAACGTTAAAGAGATTCAAAGTTTTCTAGGCTTAGCAGGATACTATAGAAGATTCATCGAAGGATTCTTGAAAATTCTAAAGCCTATAATGCAAGTACTGCAGATGAGAGTGATTCCAATGGACAAAGAAAGGTGAGGAGAGCTTCCAAGAACTCAAAAATAGGTTAGTCACTACTCCGGTGTTAACCTTATAGCAACGAATTGATAGATTTGTAATCTACACGAATGCGTCACTACAAGGTTTAGGATACGTATTGATGCAAAACAATAAGTAATCGCTCACTCATCTCGACGGTTGATACTACATGAGATTAAGTACCCCACTCATGATCTCGAATTGGCAGCAGTTGTCCATGCACTCAAAATCTGGAAGCGTGAAGTTTAAACTGATCATAAGAGCTTGAAGTATTCCTTCCAACAAAAGAGCTCAATATGAGGCAACGACGATGACAAGAGTTAGTCAAGAATTACGATTGTACGATTTTTTTTATCATCTGGTCAAAGCTAATATCGTTGCTAATACATTAAATAGGAAAAAAATCGATCCACATCCACTTACGCTTTAATGCGTCAAGAACATCTGACTCGAGATATGGAGGTGATCATGCTACCGGATGGAATGGAGGCTCAAATATCTGCATTAGTTGTGAAACCTGACCTATGAACTCGTATTATTCAAGCTCAGCTGCAAGATCAGTCTCTGGAAACGATAATACAGAACATCAATGAAGAAAGCAATAATCAATTTCATATTAGAGATGATCGAGCACTTACGTTCGATAATAGGCTATGTGTACTGCAAACGATGGATTGAAGCAAGATATCATGAAAGAAACCAATTACTCACCATAAATAGCTCATCCCGGAAATGCAAAGTTGTATCGAGATTTAAAGAAATCCTTTTTTATGGAAGTTGGAAAGACTATTCACTGCTAGTGGAGTATGCGTACAATAACGACTATCAAACAACAATTGGAATGGCCCCGTGAAGCTTCTATGGCCAAAAATGTAAATCACGACTCTATTCAGATGAAGTTGGAGAAAGAAAGATACTAGGAGTGGAAATTGTGCAAGTTACGGAGGAAGCTACGAAAAAGAAAAAAAGAACAAGAATTAAAGACGATCAAGATAAGCAAAAGGCTTATGCAGACAAGCGTCAAGACCGCTATATTTTGAAGTAGAGGATAAAGTTTTCCTAAAAATATCGCTATAATAGGAATAAACTATTTAGGAAAGAGGGGAAAGTTAAGACCATGTTTCATCGGTCCATATAAGATTCTTGATCGAATAAGTGAAATTGCTTTATCACCTAAGCTTGGAGGAATCCATAATATTTTTCTCACGTTTTGATGCTTCAAATATATTTCTTCCATCCAAGTTACAAAGTTCATGAAGACGATGTTGAGGTTAACTTGATCTTACATATAAGATTAGCTATGCTTGATTGTAAGATTGATAGATTACGAAATAAGGAAACATCGCTAGTAAAAGTTCAATGGAGAAACCATAAAGCGAATGAATCTACATGGGAAACTAAAGACGACATCATGCAGCTTTATCTTAATATTCTTATAACTGTTACGTGAATTTCGGGACGAAATTCTTTTCAGGGGGGTAGATTTGTAACACCCCAAAAAACTCATGTTTAATTTTGGGCTAGATTTTTCGGGCCTTTTTCATTGATTAAAATGTTTATTGGGCTTTTGAAATATTAAGAGCTTATTATTTTTATATCTTGGGCCTTTTGAGCCATAAGCCTGGTAAGGTACGAATTTAATTATAGGCTCAACTCTAGTTGAATCGAGATGAGTGAACCCTCTAGAATATAATATTAATCGATACGAGTTTATAGAAATTTAATTTACATAATTCAGAATTTGTTTGGTCATATTATAAATTATTTCTCTAGTTGTTAAATTTAAAGAAATAAGATAAGATATTATTATTGATATTATTTCTCTACATAAATAAATAAACAATAATCCTTATCTTTTCTCTCATTCTTCTCCACCACTCAAATTAGGTACGTCTCTCTCTCTCTCTTTTCTCTTTTCTATTCCCTCTCTTTTCTCGTTTCTCTTCTTATCTCTCACGCTGGCTCTCTTTTCTCCCTCTCCGGTGCCGGTGTTGCTGCCTTCCCATCTTCTTACTTGTGTGAGCTCCTCTCTTCATTACCTATCTTTCCAACCGATTCATCTTTTAGAATTTTGAGTTTGGGCACAATAATTTTCAGATTTAAGAAGGAACTTGGACTCTAGTCTACTCAAATCTCTATTATTATACTCTATTTTCCTATTACCTTCTTGTTTCTAAAGCATGAATACATATCTTATTTTTGGGCTGTTTTGATTTATATATTTATTGCTTAATTTGCTATTTTTTTTGTGCTATTTAAGTATAGATTTAGGTGATAAGTTGGATTTCGGATAATTTGGTGATTTAGAAAAAAAAATAATACTTTTTTATTTAAAATTCCATTTGTCTGTTGCTCAGCGTGAATTGTTTATGTATGCGCAGTTTTGTGAATTTTGTGTGTGTATATAGAGTGTATTTTTATGGTGTGTAGGTGCAACATGTGTGTGAAGCTGTGTGTGTAAAGGGATGTGGTGTGCGTGAGTTTGGTGAGTTGAGTGTGGTGTGCGTGTGTTTGGTGTTGTGTGTGCGTGAGTTTGGTGAGTGTGGTGTGCGTGTGTTTGGTGTAGTGTGTGCGTGAGCTTGGTGAGCTGAGTTTACTATTCATGTATGAATGTATGTGTGATATAGTCTATGTAGTATTGTGATTATTTATTTGTTTTTGTTATTTATTCTTAAGTATTTGATAAGTAATATAGTTTATTGGATCATATAATGTTTATATGGTATTTTCAAATATATATATATATATATATATATATATATATGTGTGTTTTTATTCCAGTTTCTCAAATTTTTTGTTAGATATTAAATTAAATATGATGAGACCTTGTTGAATATATTATATGATTTAGTAGTTAAGTTGTATTAATTATATGAGAGGTTTATTTTCAACCATTATTTGTTATAAGGAGATTTAATTATTATGTTTACTACAATTAATAAGTAATAATTTAGCCCAATTTCATAACCATCTTTACTTCCACTCAAGTTCCTATTCTTGAAATTCCTTCTACTTCGATTTTATCTCCCTTCGAACTTCAATTATAAGAGCATTAGTAGTTATGTTAGTCTTTATATTTTAGTTTGATTTATATTTCGATCAGGTTGTTGAGACTTAGTTATATTTATGTAGGCCCTCCTCCGAGACAACGGGTTTAGAGTGATCTTATATAAAGTAAAGCTTCAGCTTTAAGCTAAGAGGTGGGTAATTTCTAAACCAACACGTGGCTTTCATTTTAAAACCGTGTTTATTTTATAAAATTCATGTCCATGTCAAGCATGCTCTCAAATGTTTTCAATATGCTATGGATTGTATGAACTCTAAGGATATCCGAATATGGCACTTCGGTGCAAATATGGCGCTTCGGTGCAAATATGTTGCTTTCGGGCACAAATATATGTTATGATGTGATCACATTGAGTTCAATCCATTATGTTCTTCAAAAATATGTTATGGGCTTGTGATGCCATATGATATGTTAATGTTTTAGCATGCAAAATCTTTATGACTGGACATTATTGTTTAAAGCAAATGGAAATGCCCACTGAGTGCCCTTTGCGCTCAACCCAAATATTTTTAAATATTTTCAGGTACATGACGAAGGCAGCTGCCGTGGTGGACGATGGGACCAATCCTTATACTTTTGAACAGTTGACTTATTCTTTTGCCTTGTCTAGTCAACTTTCGATGTATATAACAACTCTTTTGTTGATAAGGAATTGGTCAAACTTATATGATTGTATCTATGCTTCCGTAAATTAGAACTCTTGAACCTATGTCCTTGTATCTTTTGTAATGGCCACCTGGTGCCCTTGAATTGAATGTGATTGTTGATATCGATGAAATATGTTCTATGTTTATTGGTTATTTTTAATTAGTCAATGTATTGATCATTTTGTTGACTAATAAATTGTTGCACCAGCTTCAATTGGTCTTTTATGTTCTTGACACTTGATTGTTAATTGAATCACAATTCTTATATCCAGGTTATTATTAGTTCTTTGACTTGTCAAATGCATTTCTTATTTGGCATTTTGACTAGTAAACTTCACACATATTTATTGTGATTCGTCCAGGTGTCAAATTGATATAAAAACAAAAGGAACTATTGCAGTTTTCTTTCTTTCTTTCTTTCTTTTGTCTCTTCGGTAGCGTCCGGATCCTACTTCTGGGTCGGGGTGCTACACTGTGAATTCCACCACTTGCCAGTCCATAGAATCAGGGACAAGATCGCCCGAGACAATAGGAACAGGGGGGACGGCAAGGGTCAGCCACAAACCACGAGAGGGATCCTCCTCTACTAAGTGATCCACCAGCAGAGCGCTGGCAGCCATGTCGAACAAGATATCATGGTAGGGAGGGATCCTCGGGAGGGTAACCAGCACTTTGAGGCGACGGAGCGCGTACGTCAGCTGGTACCCCCACTGGTGACTCGAAACTGGAGGAAAGGTAACTTGACCTTTTTCAGTGGCGGGAGGCCGGAGCGTCCAGTCAGCTGCCTATACTCAGCGATTTGCAGCAAGCGGCGCTTGATCCTCCTTGTAGACAGCTGCTGGGGGCAATCAGGATCAGTGCCCATGAAAGCATGAGCCCACTCCTCCTCCGCTCTCCAGTAGCCAAGACCCAGCCTGGCATAGAGAACCGCCCGCTTCTCCACTGTCAGCAGGCGCTGGCATCTGTCAAAAATCCTCCACCTCCGGAACTCTAGACATAGTTCCGGATCCACCCTCCAGAGTCGTCGGTAGCTGGATATCATTTCGTCATTGACGGCATTCTCCACCTCCGCCGTGATGTTCTCAGCATACTCATAGAGAGTGGAATTGTAGTATTCCACTGGCTGCAGGGGCAGGCACCAGTCAAGGATTCTTGAGGCATATACCGACTGGTGGGCGAGTCCGCTGAAGGGGATGATGTTGAATGCTGAAGGCTCAGGCACTCGTGAATTTAGAAACGCCATTGCCCCGCGGTGCTCCCACCGATGTACCCCTGTCACTAGCGACTGGAAGGCATCCTCATCAATCAGTTGATGCTCTTGGATGCAGAGCATGTATGGTCGCCTGTCAGTACGTGCACGCCTAGCTGGTGATGAAGAGGATGCTGCTGGTTGCCCGGAAGATGATGTCGAGGCATCTGTAGATCGGGGACGACTGGCAGGACGACGAGCCTTATCATCAATGTCTGGGAACAGATCCCTTGGCTCCATCCTCTGCACCATGGAGTAATGTGTTACCTCCTCAGCTGGCTCCTGCTCTGGCTCCTCAGCCCTTAGCTCTTCTGCATCCTCAGAGTCTGAGCTCATGTCTGAAAAACTCGCCAGTTTTACCGGGGTGGTCGCCCGCTCCTCAACTCCTCCACTGGCACCCCCTTGCGCGGCCAGTGGGTCTTCCTCACCTCCACCACCCCCTTGCGCGGGTGGAGGGACTTCAGCGACCTCCTCCTCTTGGTACTTATCCACAAGGGATAGTACATCCTCATCAGCGCCCAACACCAGCAGGCGAGTAAAGGATTCATCGGATAAGATCTCGCCTGGTGCTGGTGCTGGTGGCCTCGCACTTGTGGAAGTTTCGGGCACATCCCACTTGCCCTTGGCCACCTGGCGCAATTGTTTGGCCATTTCCTCCTGACGCCTGGCCTCATGCTCAGCCTGCACCTTTGCATAAGCTTCATCGCGGGCTGCCAGCTCAGCCTCTCTTTTACGCTGGTCGGCCAAGGCCTTCAGCCTTGCCTGGGCCTGTTTCTTCCTTACAAGAGAAGCTTGTTGCTCCTTCTTCGCTTGCTCCACCAGCTTCTGAGCTCTGGTCTGAACCCTCTTTCGCTTACGGGTCATCCTCTCCAGCGTCTCTTCCTCAGTCAGTCCCAGAATGGACTTCTTGACTGGGATGGAGATCTTCCCAGACTCAGGGTCATATGCAACAGCTGATGGTGGCTGCTGATGCTGGTGAGTCTTAGGCTTCTTGTGGGATGGCTTCTTGGTGACTGGTACGAGTTGTACGTCCCGTGGGTGGATACCAGTCGCCTCAGCCACCGCGCTTTCCATGGTGTCGAAGAGAGACTCCGTCTCCAGCTTCCTCTTCAATTCTGCCCTTGCCTCTGCTGTCAGCGGGAGAGCCACAGCTGCCACTTGCTCCCCCAGGTCTTCTGAGTCCTCCTCAGAAACGACCTCAGCAGGGTCCACTGCTGACTTCCCTGTCAGCCTGCGTGGCTTCTTGTAATCTGGGCGAGGCAGCTTCACCTTCGTGGCTGGTATGAAGTCGGAACCAACCAGCTGTTCCCCCTGATCCACGCCATCACCCAATTCCATCTCCAGGATGTGGCTGATCATCAGCCCGAAGGATACGGCGTGAGCAAACCTGCCGTCAGTCGGAACAGTGATGTTCCTTTCTACATTTTCCAGCAACCGGCCGAAGAAGAATTCAGCCCAGTTGCCCTCAACCCCGTCGACAAGCGCACTCATCACTGAAAACTTTCGCAGGCTCAGCTCAGCGTACGATCCGACCTCACATTGCAGCATGCGCACCACAATGTCGCACACCATCTGCCAATATTCTTCCATTTCGGACTTCCTCATTCCAGTACGGAAGACGGTGACTTCTGGCTTCTTCCACTGCGCCCACCTCCTCCGGAATTCCACTGTATTATCCTGATGATACGTGGCCACTTCCTCTCCTTCATTCCTCAGTCCGAAGAGATTGGCGAGGTATTCCGCGGTGACGGTGATCAGGTGGCCGAACACCGATGTAGTGAATGACTTCCTGTCGTCAGCTATCACGGCCCGAGCGTAGAACTCCGCAACCATATGAGGGTGGAAGGTCGTGGGCGTCGCCGTGAGGTACTGACGGAGCTGTTCTCGATCAATCATCTCCATCAGCTCCTCCCCGAAATTTTTCAGGGCCAATTTCGCATTCAAAATTTTCTCCTTTTGGACCTGAGCAGTCCTAATCTGCGCGTTAGAGAGCTGTCGCCTGGTCGCCGGCCTGTTCAACTGAACCAGTCGGGCGAACGGATAGGTGTAATCGATATCCTCGATCTTCACTATGCCAGTATACGTAGGCATATGAGCTTCAGCTACTGGTAGGTCTGGTGAACCAGATGAGGATGATGTAGATGTAGATGGAGGGTTATCAGCTGTAGGTCGAGAGGATGATGCCATGACTTCAGAAAAATTTCAAGTTTCAGAAAATCTCAAGGGAAGATGAGAGAATTTTGAAAGATATTAGGGTTCTGAAAGTAGGGAAACATAAAGGTTAACCCGAAGGAAGTGATCGGGTATTTGTACTCGGGCCATGCAGGATCAGACGTCCAGGATCAACGCTCAGCACGCGAGGATCGACGGTCATCAGCAGGCCCGGTTCCCTGTGCGACGTGCGCGGTCGTGCTGACGTGGGCTACGCCGTGGAGCTGACGTGGCACGCAGCGATTGGTGGCATCCAAGCGTCGGACTGCACAGACACTGTGCACATTAAATGTGGCATTAAATGCCGCATTAAATTCTGAGAGATGTACACGCTAGTCGGATTTGAACAATCCCGCCTTTTCTGCGACAGCTGGCATAACTGGTCATCAGTAGCATATGCCAGTTGAACACTTCCCCCTGTCAGCATGGCCTCCTTACCAGTTGACAACTGGTACTTACGACTGGCACCCGATCACTTGGATAAATTGAGAGCTGGGACTCAATTTCATCAGTCGTAGGAAATTCGCCAGTTGTCTGCTGACAACTTGAAAGATTGAAAGAATTGAGAGCTTGGACTCAATTCACTCCGCATAATCTTCTCTTCAAGAAATCCACTCCTCATCATCGCTTGAAATTGGGAGCTGGGACCCAATTTCGCTTCAACTGATGGTTTGTGCTGGCAACTTGAAATGAGAGCTGGGACTCATTTCCTTTGTCATTGAAGGGATAAGTTCCGCCAGTAGGAACCATCAGTGATCTTGAGAAGCCAATTAAATAAAAACAACTAAGAGCTTGGACTTAGTCGTAATCAGCGTCCTTCAGAAGATTAAGAACAGAATGAGAACTGGGACTCATTCTTCCTCATCATTGGGGCTCACATCAATCTCCATAAGACCGAGTTTGATGCACAACTCCTTGAATCTTGCTTCTGGAAGGGGTTTGGTGAAAATGTCAGCCAGTTGATCTTCAGTTCTGATGTAGTCCACGCTGACATCCTTCTTTTCGACATGATCACGTATGAAGTGATGTCGAATATCTATGTGCTTGGTTCTAGAATGATGAACCGGATTCTTCGTGATGCACATAGCACTGTTGTTGTCGCAATAGATGGGAACACAGCCAGTGTCCACCTCATAATCCTCCAGTTGTTGCTTGATCCAGATAACTTGAGCACAGCAACTAGCAGCGGCAACATACTCAGCTTCAGTGGTAGATGTAGCAACTGAGTGCTGCTTCTTGCTAAACCAACTGATTAGCTTGTGTCCTAGAAACTGACACGTACCACTGGTACTCTTTCGGTCAATACGGCATCCAGCAAAATCTGAATCTGAATATCCAATGAGTGTGAGCTCATCATTTCTGGGATACCATATTCCAAGAGATTCAGTCCCTTTCAGATATTTCACTATCCTCTTTGCAGCTTCCATGTGTGACCTTTTTGGATTGGCTTGAAATCTGGCACACACTCCGACTGAGTACGAAATGTCGGGTCTGCTGGCTGTGAGATAGAGAAGTGATCCAATAATTCCTCGGTAGATGGTAGGATCAACTGATTCACCTTGCTCATCAAGAAATATTTGACAACTGGTGCTCATAGGTATTCTGAGGGACTTAGTTTTCTCTGGGCAATACTTCTGAATTAACTCCTTCGTATACTTCCGCTGGCTGATAAAAATTCCATCAGCTGACTGCTGGACCTGGAGTCCGAGAAAGTATGTTAACTTGCCCATCATACTCATCTGAAATGATGTCTGCATCAGTTGAGAAAACTTCTCGCAGAGAGTTATATTCCTTGATCCGAATATGATGTCATCAACATAGATCTGCACCATTAGCATGTCACCTCCATCCTTGAGAAGAAAGAGAGTCCTATCAATCTTCCCTTTCCGAAATCCATTGCTGGTGAGGAATTGTGACAGCGTTTCGTACCAAGCCCTGGGCGCCTGTTTCAATCCATACAAGGCCTTTCTCAGCTTGTACACTTTGGTGCCAACTTCAAAGCCTGGAGGTTGCTCGACATACACCTCCTCTTTTAGCTCGCCATTCAGGAAGGTGCTCTTCACGTCCATTTGGAATACCGTGAAGCCGTGATACGCTGCATAAGCAAGGAACAGCCGTATCGCCTCCATTCTGGCAACTGGTGCGAAGGTCTCATCAAAATCGATCCCTTCACACTGCCTGTAACCTTTGGCGACTAAACGAGCTTTGTTTCTGACCACGGTGCCAGTTTCATCTCGCTTGTTCTTGAAAACCCACTTGGTGCCAATCACTGACTGATGTGATGGTCTCTCCACCAAGTCCCAAACATTATTGCGAGTGAATTCAGCAAGCCTTCTTGCATGGCATTAATCCAATCAGCAGATTCTAGCGCAACTCCTATGGAAGTAGGTTCCATTTGAGAAATAAAACAACTTAGGAGCGCACTGCCGTGTCGAGTCTTAACTGAACCTTCCGGATCACCGAGAATAGCATCGGTTGGGTGATCCCTCAGCCATTTGGGAGGACCAGCGACTGCTGGTGCCGGCTGTAAAACAGGTTCTTCTGTCCTGACGACTGGTGCTTCCACATTTCCACCAGTCGGAGCTGGAAGAATAACTGGCGGTTGAACATCACCAGTCGGAACTGGAACTACAACTGGTTGTTGATCACCAGTTGGAACTTCTTCATCAGCTACTCTGTCTGACTGACTTCCCGAACTTTCACCAACGTTGTCAGTATCAGCTGGTACCTCCATTCCAGCTGGTTCATCGTTGTCTTCTGGCTCAAAGATTCCAGTCGGAATTCCCCCTTGATTTTTGCTAGATCCACTCAGGGAGATTGAGTGTAAGGTCTCAGCAAGGTCATTTGCATCACCGACCCTCTCAGGTTGCTGACGGGCACCTGAGGTAACTGGTTGAGAAGATGATCCATTCATAGGTCTAGTCGAACCAGTTGGTTGAGCATCGGAAGAATTCCTGCCCAACTGGTCGCTGACATCCTCGACCTCAGGAACATCTTCAGCCAGTTGGCGTAAGGTCCTGCGCAGTAAAGTAGCTTCATCAAAAACAACATTGCATGTTATTTCCACAAGCTGGGTAGTCTTGTTAAATACTCTATAGCCCTTGTGAGAGGGATGTCCATATCCGACAAACACACCCTCATCAGCCTTAGGCGAGAAAGCATTTAACTTCGACTTCCCATTATTATGGATATAACATGGTGAACCGAATGCACGAAGATGAGCTATAGAAGGCTTACGACCAAAATACACTTCGTAGGGAGTTTTCTGGAGTCTGTCGTTGATCCCGCTTCTATTCTGAGTGTAGCAGGCAGTCACCAACGCTTCTCCCCAGAAACTCTGTCCCAAGCCGGACTCAGCCAGCATGGACCGGACCGCTTCTTTCAGCGTCCTGTTCCTACGTTCTGCCAGTCCATTCTGCTGCGGTTGCCTTGGAGTAGATCTCTCATGTTTGATCCCGGCCTCCGCGCAAAAATCCATCAGCAGACTGTTGCAGAATTCAGTCCCATTGTCCGATCGAATTCGCTTTACCACAGCTTCTCTCTGTTTCTGAGCTTGGATGATCAATTCTGGAAGAATGATCTTCACCTCATCCTTGGTTCTGAGAAGCTTTACCCAGGTATAGCGCGAGTAGTCATCGACTACCACCAGCGAATATCGTCTTCCTCCAATGGTTTGCGGTGTTACTGGTCCAAACAGGTCCAAGTGTAACAACTCGAGTACCTGACTGGTACTGGGGCAGACTGGCGACTGGTTCTTGAAGGACTTCTTAGTTTGTTTGCCTTGCTGGCAAGCTTTGCAAATTCCTTCCTTCTTGAACCCGCCCTTGGGAAGACCATCTACAAGATCATGCTGGGTTAGATAATTAATAGTTTTGAAATTTAGATGACTTAACCTTTTGTGCCACAGCCAGTTAGTTTCCATGGAACTGGTGGCTACAAAGCATGTATCAGTCTTCCCGCTTTGCCAGTCAACAACATAGAGACCTCCTTTCCTGACACCTTTCAGCTTGGTCTCGCCAGACTCTTCATTCTTGATCTGGCATCCTGATTTGTCAAACACAATGGTATAACCATTGTCGCACAGCTGACTGATGCTCAGGAGGTTGTGCTTCAGATTGGTGA
Organism: Plectranthus barbatus; assembly: GCA_026898455.1. Classification (NCBI taxonomy): domain Eukaryota; kingdom Viridiplantae; phylum Streptophyta; class Magnoliopsida; order Lamiales; family Lamiaceae; genus Plectranthus; species Plectranthus barbatus. Next base: position 2,830 of record JAPKLW010006524.1, on the reverse strand, counting down.
CAAGGGATACATTCACAATTCTGACATCATCCTTCTCGATGCAGCCCTTGCTAATAACTCTGCCCTTGGAGTTATCACCAAAAATAACTGGAGGTCCTCTGACCTTAGTGAGCTCAGAAAATAGGAACTCCTCACCAGTCATATGAGCCGAGCAACCACTATCTATGATCCACTCGCTCGATCTCTGAAGCTGTGTTGCATGATCCTGTTCCTGCAAGAAAATGAAATTATTTAGGTCCCCGATCATCAGCGGGTCCTGCAGGGTTAGATCTCTGGATCATTCCATTTGGAATCCAGACTTGAGTAATCTTCAGCTCGGTGTTACCCTTGCTGACATCACTTGTGGCCTTTCCCTTCCTTTTAAAATAATGCATGGGATTGCTTTTGGAAGGTGTGGCTGTGTGTGCGGTTCCTCTGGAAGTATTCTTCCTCCGAGGGTGTCGAAAATTTCTTTCCGACCGCCTGTGTTGCCTTGGTGGTCTCTGGAATTGTGGACCACGATGATTAGCCTTCCCAGCCCTTGAGAAAAGGTTTTGATTGGGCTCAGGCCTCCGATAGGTGTTCCTCCTATCGGGAAATATCCTTCTCTCAGTATTCCGCTGAGATTTGGATCCCTTGTAAGCATGCTGGCAACTGGCATACTTGTAAGGTTGGGCGTGGAATCTCTGGACAGCTGGTGCTGGCTGTCGGATTCCACTGGCAGCTGACGCTGACTTCCTTGCCTTAGAATATTTTGGCTTAGTCTGCGTCTTCGGGTATGCTGGCGTCCTGTCAGCAGAGGATCTTGCCAGTTGAGGATTTTGTCGTGATGACTCACCTATGTATCTGGTCTTATTATTCCTGTGCTGATCAGCCATTCGGGACTGACTGGTATTACCAGCTGGTGCTGATGCATTTACTAGTTTGCCCTTACCCTTATGAGCTGAGAGTTCGGGTTGGTTTTTGCTCAAATCCTTTGTAAATCCCAACCCAGACTTATCAGAAGGCTTTCTCCAATGACTTAGAGCTGCTTCCAAGTCTTTTGAGCCTTTATTCAGAAAATTTATTCTATTTTCTTGCTCCAGAACGAGATTGTGAAAATTATCTCGCTCAGTTTTTGTAATTTGAAAATTTTGGAGCAACTCAAAGTGAGTCTTTTTCAAAGTGGCTAGCTCTTCACTGACTGACCTCGATTTTTCAATCTCCTTGGTCAAAATAGAAACTTGATCTTTCAGCGAAGTATTTTCGCCAGCCAAGACATTCTTTATTTCATAAAATTTTAAAAATTCTTTTTGAAGAATGTCTATAGTGACAGCTTCTGAGTCGGAGCAACGCGACTCAGAATCGTCTAAACTGATAGAAGGCATGATATGCATTGGGGAAGCTGATGATTGTACCTGATCATCAGCTGCAAGTGCCTCTTCACTGTCAGCACTTCCTTCAGCTGACTCCTCGCCAAAGGCTGCCATGAGTGCCAGTAGAGCTTCCTCTTCTGACTCCTCGTCTGACGCATACTCCCCATCATCATGGTCGGGTATGTCAGGCACTTCAGTCCTGGTCAGCATAGCCTTGGCAACGGCCCTGGATGCTCGCTCTTCAAAGAGCTTCTTTAGCCTTTCCCGCTCATTTTTGTCCACCTGTGGACATTCAAATTTTAAATGATCAGGGGATTGGCACTGGTAGCAAGCACGGGGAGCTCTCTTGACGAATTTTCCGTCAGTTGAGCTCAGAGATACTCCCTGCTTTGACTTGGCTTTCTCCAGAAGGACAGCCAGTCGTTTCATCTGCTGCTCAAGGTCAACGATAGAGCCCTCGCTGTCTTTTGAGTTAGATCCCGATGTGGCTGGGATCTCTTTCTGCTGGTTGTGCTGGGCAGCAGGTCTGTCAGCATGGAGGGGCTTCTTGTGCTTCCATTTGAAGTCCTTCTTGACGAAGTAAGCTTCGTCTTGAGCTTTGATGCTGGGGGATCCCATGTTCCTGATGGCCTCATTCTTGTTCACCATCTGGATATCCCACTCGTGTGCCTGCAACTGAGCAAATAACTCCTTGGGAGTCATCTTGGATAAGTCCTTCTCCTTGAGAGCTGTCGTCTTCACGAACCAGTCCTCCTTGGGCATCTTGGACAGGATCTTGGCATTAAGATCTTCATTTGAGCACTTCCTGTCCAGGGACTTTAGCTCGCTGACGATGGCGTTGAATCTCGCCTCCATCTCCTTGATGGTTTCTCCAGGCAGCATCTGGAAGGACTCATACTTGTCCACCGCAACCTGCAATTTGTTGCGTTTCATTTGATCAGTTTCTTGACATAGGCTATCAAGGTAATCCCATACTCCCTTGGCATTGTCAAACTGGAGGGCTTCCTCCATCAGCGACTCTGGAAGAGAAGCCAGGATCAACTCGTGAGCAATGGAATCCAACTGATTCCGCTTCCTGTCCTCAGCATTCCATTCGCCTTGAGGCTTTGGGATCACAGCAGCTGGACGATCTCCTAGCTGGTGCTGTATCATGGTGATCTCGATTGGTCCTTTCTCCAGCACATCTTTCATTTCCGGATGGATGCTCTTTAGAGAAATGAGCGACCTCTTTCGCCATATATCATGCTTCACAGTCTTGTAGTCGAGTAGCTTCGGAATATTCATCTTGATGTACCTGAGCTAATCAAACAGACAAACAAATAGAGCGCAAGGAAACGTGGATCTCGGTCCTAAGCGACTCAGAAACAATCGGTCTATAAGAACCGACTGCTCTGATACCACTTGTTGGTCCCGGATTATCAGGGTATAACTTAGCAGCGGAAAATGTGGTTAATCGTTTCTTGCACTCTGCTGGTTACTCAGCTGACTGGGACCTT